>JABCKH010000060.1:0-49854 GCA_018851285.1 Lyophyllum semitale | reverse complement strand
GGTCTGCTGGATACATTGGGGCCAGGCAGGGTGGAAAGTTACTTAGATCTAATATGTTGTCTAGCTTGTGTCATTACCTATGCTCTTCAGAATCTAATATAATTTTGAAATTTGAACAAAATTTGAATCGAGAGGAATCGAATCAAGCAAGATTTAATCGAGTGTAACTGAAGCTATTTTAAGCAATCTGTACGACTTGATGTCGCTCAGAATGACCCGATAAGTGGGTCAAATGTTGAGTCGGACAGGGCCATCTCGAGTCAAATCGAGGCATCTTTGGTGAACTCGATTTCGTTCGATTTCCCTTCATCACGCTCAACTGACTTTTCACTGGGTATGAAGAGAGCTCAAGAAAGACGTTGAGATGTTACTCTCTGGAACCAATATGGAGCGTTGACCTTTGTGATCGACTATCCCTAACTCTATGGGCACATGGTGTAGTTGGTTATCACGCCCGCTTAGCATTCCGCATCTGCGGGCGGTCCCCGGTTCAATTCCGGGTGTGTCCATAATTTTGCTCTAGTTCGATTGTTGTTTTTTTTCCTGCAAATATTGGCATATGTTGCTTGACCTTGCCTTGATCATGAGTACCCCATGTACCCCAGTATTAGGTAGCACTACTGCGGCGCAGCTGTCTCACCCATCAGATCTCAGATTAATATGTGTTTGGATATGAGGCTGTGGGCAAACACTAGACGTGGCCTGTTACGGTCAACAACGGCGACTCAGAGACCGTGAGCAACTCCCCACAACAAAATTACAACGGCAAGCTCTTAATCGACGAGCTGGAGAGAACCTACACGTTTTGCATGACGAGTGGACCTGCCAATTAATCTATTCAGGCTATAACCTCATAATATGCCTCCGCGAACAATCTCATCTGGAATGGGCGAACGTAAAAAGCGGACAATGTCTGCACTACCTCTCACCTCTGTGGCTTCCAGCTCCTCTGCATCCCACCGCCAGATATACCAAGGCAACAGGAGCCCCTCACCCCCAGCCTCTGCCTACTTTCCACTACTCTCTGCTAATGGCAGCGCCCAATTACGACCAACACCAGATGCAGATGCTCACTTTGCCTACAGTACGACGCTCCGTAGGCACCCGTCAGAGGCGTTGGCACTGCCATCACCGGCTCACCTGGCGAGTGCTGTCAACGCCGAAGCGCAAAGTTTATGGTCAAGGGCGGTCGGATATGTCACGGGACGGCGGCCAGAGAATGACTACGGAGCCAGCATGGAAAATGGACGGGTCTCACCCCCCACGCAGAGAGAACCACAGTCTAATACCGCCTCTGCTCAATTTGCTCATACCTCTGTTGAGGTGCGTTTGAGCTCCTCTTCTATCTCGTATCATAAGTAACCTTCCTATCACGCAGGATACCATAGCTCACTTTCGCACATCCTCCGAATACGGCCTTCTACACTCGGACATACCAAATTTACTGGCAACCCACGGTTATAATGAATTTTCGGTCTCATCACCGGAGCCTGTACTTTTAAAATTTGCCAAAACGATATACGAGAGTCCATTGATTTTACTTCTATGTGGTAGCGCGTCAGTCAGCGCTATCATGGGAAATATCGACGATGCTGTTAGTATTACGGTGGCCGTGCTAATTGTATTGACTGGTGAGTAGCAGTATTGTTCCCGTTTGTAAATTTTTTTCTAACGTGCTCTTAGTTGGATTTGTACAAGAAAGGCGATCAGAGCAGAGTCTTGAGGCTCTGAACAAGCTCGTACCTCATCACTGCCACGTGCTACGGTACGTTGATACTCTCCTTCTCATAAAGTAATAATAACAGTGACGTCTTTTTCCAGGGAACGGGAGACGATGCACGTTCTCGCCAACGAGCTCGTTCCAGGTGACATCGTTACATTCTCAACTGGTGACCGTATCCCGGCCGACATTCGCATCGTGTCTTCCATCGACCTAGAGATTGACGAGAGCAGCTTGACCGGTGAAACGGAGGCGCGCAGGAAGAACAGCGAGACATGCCGATTCGAAAACGGCGGACCGGCCGGTGACCCTGTCGCACTTGCGGATCGTACATGCGTCGCGTACATGGGTACGCTTGTTAGAAACGGTAGGCGTCATTATTCAATGTTCCCGTCCTATTTGCTTAGAGCTGGTGAGGCCGTGGGACTGGAATCGTCATCGCAACAGGGACCGCCACCGAATTTGGTGTCATTTTCTCGATGATGCAAGATGTATGTATAGCTCTACTATGGTTCGCTTGTCATATACCAACGCATGCCACAGGTCGAAGAAAAGCGCACGCCATTGCAACTTAACATGGACGAACTCGCAAAGAAGCTGTCCTTGATTTCATTCGGCGTGATTGGCATCATCTGCCTGATTGGCGTGCTCCAGAACCGGTCTTGGCTTGAGATGTTCACGATCGGAGGTACGTCGCCTCAACGCCGTTGTTGGTTTCCATCGAAGCTCAATCTGCTTGATAGTGTCATTGGCCGTCGCTGCTATCCCTGAGGGCCTGCCAATCGTCACCACGGTGACCCTCGCACTCGGCGTGCTTCGTATGGCGAAGCGCAAGGCCATCGTCAAGAAATTGCATTCTGTGGAATCCCTTGGCTCGGTTTCGGTCATTTGCTCTGATAAGACGGGTGTGTACTTCTCTGCTGTGCTGGGTGGAAGGGTTCCTTGCTGACCAGCGATACAGGAACACTGACGAAGAACGACCAGACCGTTACTGAGGCTTACGCTGTCGATGAGACCATCCATCTTGACCCTAGCTCGACGGCTCCGTATACAGCATCGATCTCGCCAGCTCTCAGAAGGACCATGGACATTGGCGCTATTTGTAACAACGCGTCGCTAGTCAAGAATGAGGATGGGGTGTACGTTGGACAAGCAACGGACGTCGCACTCTTGAACGTCCTCGAATTGTTCGGGCTACCAGATCGCAGACCCGTAGGTCGTCTTTCCTTCTCCCCTCTTCTCCCATTCTGATCATCATTCCAGCACTTCGAGCGCCTCTCCGAACGTCCGTTCAACTCGGAACAGAAATACATGGCCGTCTCCGGGATCCACCGCGACCCCTCCGGCACGCCCATCACGACGCTCCACATGAACGGCGCCCCGCGCGAGATGTACTACATCAAAGGCTCGATCGAGGCCATCCTCGACCGCTGCAAGTTCTACTACGTCAACGACGAGTCCACGCCCGCGCTCGACGCGAACACACGCAGCGTCATTCTAACGAAGGCACAGGCGACCGCCGCGCGCGGGCTGCGCGTCCTCGCGATGGCATACGGCTTCGGGTCCGTCGACGTGTCACCCGAGCGCCCACCGTCACGCGGCACGGGGGCCTCGCGCACGGCGTCCCCGGCCCCGAGCGGGGGGGAGAAGGCGAATTTGGTGTTTGCGGGGTTCCAGGCGATGCTGGACCCGCCAAGGAAGGGGGTGGCGGACTCGATTGCGCTGCTGCAGAGCGGGGGGGTGCAGGTGGTGATGATTACTGGGGATTCTGAGCAGACTGCGTTGTCGATTGCGGTGAAGCTTGGGCTGAGGGTGGGGAGGGGTGGAGGTGGGGTTGGGGGTGGGGTGGTGACGAGTGGGTATTGTTTGACGGGGAAGGCGATTGATCAGATGACGAAGGCGCAGTTGAAGGAGAGGGTGGGGAGTGTGAGTGTGTTTGCGAGGACGACGCCGAGGCATAAGATGGCGATTGTGGAGGCGTTTCAGGCGAGGGGCCAGGTGGTGGCGATGACGGGTGATGGAGGTGGGTTTTGGCGATTTATTTCATGTTGTCTGTTCTTACCTTTGCTTGCAGTGAACGATGCCCCTGCGCTCAAGATGGCTGACATTGGCGTGTCGATGGGGAAGAGCGGCACAGATGTTGCAAAGGAAGCTGCAGATGTCATTCTCGTGGACGACAACTTCAGCACCATCCTTCCTGCCGTTGAAGAAGGTGCGTTTCCAGTCTAGTCTAGAAGGATGTTCTAACTCTCGCTGCCTCCGCGGACAGGCAAATCGATCTTCCACAACATCCAGAACTTCCTGGCGTTCCAGCTGAGCACAGCCGCCGCCGCCCTGACACTCATCACGCTCAGCACGATGCTGGGGCTCAGCAATCCCCTGAACGCCATGCAGATCTTGTTTATTAATATTCTAATGGACGGTAATGTGCCTTCCCCCAAGCCGTCTGGGCCCTAGTTTTTAACTCGTGCTCCTAGGCCCCCCGAGTCAGAGTCTGGGTGTGGACCCGGTGGATCCAGCCATCATGCGGCGGCCCCCGCGGAAGAAGGACGCCCCGATCATTACGAGGCGCCTGCTGTACCGTGTGCTGTTTTCGGCGTCGATTATCGTTATTGGGACGCTGTTCGTGTATGTGTTTGCGCTGGAGGACGATAATATGTCGAGACGGGAGCAGACGATGGTAAGTTTCTTGTTTTCCTTTCTGGGGTGTAGGCGCGACGCCATCGGCGCTCCGCGTTCTTTCTTGATGTGCGGCTGATCTCGGTTTCGTCATGCAGACATTCACATGCTTCGTGTTCCTCGACTTGGTTTCTGCGGTGCAGAACCGCGGGCTCGGGTGCGGGTTGGTGCAGAACCGGATGCTGGTGGGGACGGTGTCGGTGTCTGCGCTGACGCAGCTCGCACTTGTGTATGTGCCGTTCATGCAGCGGATCTTCCAGACGGCGGCGCTAAGCCTGAGCGATCTGTCGGTCATACTGGCGCTGGTGGGTGTTAGTGCGGCGATGCATGAGGGAAGAAGGACGTATGAGCGCAAGCTGAACGCGGAGGAGAGCTATTCGAGTGTCATGGAGGAGATGGCATGATGGATTATGGAGCCTGGTGTGGTGTTAAGTAAGGAAGTGTTTAATCTCGGCGGATGTATATATTTATCTTGGCGGAAGTTATTTTGGAGGATAGGCATGTGGGTTATGCTGTATTTGAAGAGCATGGCATGATGATGCTGCACACGTATGTAGATCACTAGTACTTCTGGTGCATATGACAACGCCCCACAGGCCACACCCCGCACGAGCCCGTATGTAACGTATCGATGCTGCGTTGGGCCGTTCGGCCGCGTTTTTCATATGGAGGGGCCAGATAGGGTTCCATTCGTGCAGTTCCCGCTGTCCGGTGACTTGACATTGGCAGGGCTACCTGGGGCAAGCACGGGACGACTTAGGCCTGGCTGGAACACCATAGTCAAAAACACACACTTCGGAGTCAATTGAAAGTAGAACGGAGTTCCGAGGGAGGGGCAGGGTATTAGTATTAGAGATTCAGGGGACGTAGGCGGGGAAGTAGGAGAAGGTGCTGGATGGGGAGGAGAGGTGATGATGGCGGCATAAGTGTGCTGGGCCTGACACATGACCTATTTACGATCGGGGAGGTTAAACAGCTGGTGCCACCGCGACGTGTGATAACATGCAAGTTTTTGCCAGCAACGGGTTATCCTGTTTCCTTCCCGCAGTGCTCTTCCCAGTTACATAGAGCGAGCATATTTGAGCGTTGTGTGCAACGCGTTGATCAATTCGGTCTGCACGTGTAGACTCGGACGCACCAATCAACTGCTACTGGTTACAGGGGCTAGTACAAGGACGAGACGAGCGACGACGGACGTGTGAGATTCATTATCGGTTCCCTTGTATTTTATACTGATGGTCAGGGTCAGGCCTTGTACTCTTGACGGACGCGAATAGCAAGGAAGGTTGTGCACGATGTCGTCTGGAGGCGAGGCCATAGACATCACCTCAGAACATCCTCCGCAAGACGTGCCTCGTTCCCGCCGCATGGGCATCACAAGCCCTCCCTCTGCATTCACCTTTGACCATCCTGACTCTTCTCTTCCTCCTCTCTCAGCCTCCCCACCACTCCCCGTCCGCTCCCCACTCCGCCCTCTCGGTCGATCGATCAGCGCAAGTTCCACTATGGCCTCACCCGCAGCTGCCACCACTGTGAAGCCCCTGCGCTTTCGTAGGCCAGCGACACCCCCACCACTCGAGATCGAGGACTTTGCATCCATTGCAGAGGAGGCCTTGCCGCTCACCTTCCAGATGCGCCATCGAAGCTATCCGATCCATCCTGAACTCACTATAGACGACTCACATACCGGGGACAGGCCAATATCCAAAGGCTTGCCTCCACGTCCGGACTCTCCTATTTTTTTGACTATAGAAGACGAGGCTGCGTCGTCGTCGTCGTCGTCTATGGCGCAACAAGCGCCCTTGACGAAGCGACAACATGCTTTACATGAATTGCTTTCCTCTGAACGGGCCTATGCTTCGGATTTGGCGTTAATTAGGGAGGTGCATATACCACTAGCACTAGGTATGTCGATGCTTTCCTCACCGCCGCAACCACTCACCCTGCATCCAGGCCAGCAGGTGCCATTGAATTATACCACATCGCCTTCTACCCCTCCGCCCCTATCATCGTCCTCATCATCACGAACCGTATCAATATCCTCCGATTCATCAGGTGGTGCATCACTCGGCCCACCTATGACCCCTGAAGATACCCGAACCATATTCAGCAATATCGCAGAGCTAGCCGTCTTCTCTGATCAATTCTGTGACGGTCTCGAAGAAGCTCTGGGATCCACGCTCGACGGGGGACACGGCGAGGACCACGTCGGTGCTCTCGTTCTCGAAATTGTACGTCTCGACGTTATCTGTAACTCCAAATGTGCTAAAGGTCTCTCCTAGGTCCCCGAACTAGAAAAACCGTACAAATACTACATCAACCGCCACCCAACCGCGCTAGCGCACCTCCACGCCCTCCCACAGACCCCCGCCCTCGCCGCATACATGCAGCAAACACAAAACGTCGCCTCCAACCTCTCACACGCATGGGACCTTTCCTCGCTCCTCATCAAGCCCGTGCAGCGCCTGCTCAAATACCCGCTCCTCCTCGCCGCCATCATCGACGAGACGCCCGACACGCACGGGGACAAGGCGAACCTGAAGCTCGCGCGCGCGAAGATGGAGGAGGTCGCGCGGAACGTGAACGAGGGGCGGAGGCGCGCGGAGGTGGTCAAAGAGGTGCTGACGGCGAAGAAGAGGCCCGTGAACGTCGGCGTCGCTGCGTCCGTGAACCTCACCAAGATGAAGTCGCTGCGGCATGGGGGCGGCAAGCCTGCGTCTACGGCTGCGGCTGCGGCGGACGTGAATGGGGAGGCGGCGCAGGTCGAGCGTATGCATGCGGAGCTCCGGCGGGTGGATGTGTTTGCGCAGCAGTTTGCGAAGAATGTGGTGGATTGGGCGAAGATGACGAATAATGTGGTGATTGCGCTGAGAAGGTGGGCGGTGGATTTTGGGAAGGTTATTGGGTTGTCGGCGGAGCAGGGGAGCGAGGCGTTTGATGCGTTCCTGACGGTGGTAGAAGAGAACCTCGTGCCGCTGTGCCACCAGCTCGAGGTCGATGTGAACGAACGGCTGTTGAGGGAGATTGCACACCTGCTGACGACGATGAACCAGCCGCTGAAGCTCCTTGCGTCGATGAATGAGCAGGAACCGTTCCACTACCACCTCCTCACGATGAACGTGTCCGCGAAGAACCGCCCGCCTGCCGCCCTCCTGGCCGCTTCGACGAACTATCTCGCGCTGCGCGGGCAGCTGGCGGCGGAGCTCCCTGCGTACCTTAGGCTACTGCACCAAGGGCTCGCGGTGTTCGTACGAAGGCTCGCAGAGATCCAGGCCGCGTTCTGGGGCGGCGTGAGGGAGCGCTGGGCGGAGCTGTGGGAGATGCTGCGCGTGGAGGGCGAGATGAACGCAGGGTATGCCGAGACGATCGCGGTGTGGCATACACGCTGGGCGGACGTTGACGAGGTCTTGTGCGCGCTTAACGTCACGCAGGCAAAGAAGCTGTACCAGGAGCCGCTGCCGCCGCCAAGGTATGCGGCGAGTGTGACGAGTGGGGTGGTGGAAAATGGGGAGCATTCGCCGCCGATGAGGGGGAAGGTGCCGGCGGTGGTGAGTGCGCTGGCAGCGCTGGAGCCGGGGCATGGGCATGTTGTGGTGTCGGCGCCTCAGCCACTACAGCGGGGCCGGCCGCGGGGGCAGAGCGATGCGTCGGCGGGGGCGGGGGGGCTGGCGAAGAAGGACAGCGTGAGCAAGAAGGTGTCGAACGACAGCTTCCCGGGCTCGAATGCGACGGTCAAGTCGCCGCCGAAGAAGAAGGGGGACGGGTTCATGGATTTCGTGGCTGGGCTGCCCGCTCAGACTCAATCGCCGCGGCGGAAATCACCTGCACAGGACCAGCGGCGGCAGCATCAATTGCCAAGGACGACGAGCATGCCGCTCCCTTCTGAGCGCACGGTCTCGCACCGCAGCTCGTCCTCGTCCAAGACCCTCGTCGATCCCGACACCTCCCGGCTCTCGCAGGAGCTCATGGACGAGGACCGCGGGCGCACCACGGGGCACAAGCCGAGCCTCCGCCGCAAACTCACCGACTCCATCCGCCCGTCCTCGGCCTCCGGGCGCCAGCGCTCCGCATCCAAGTCCGCACAGCCCCAGGCCTCCTTCCTCGACGACCCGGACGCGCCTGTCTCGCCCCCACAGCACCAGCGCCCGCCCGCAAACACGAATAGAGACAGCTGGGTGACGCGTCGCGCAAAGTACGTGTGCAAGGCGGTGCACCCGTGCAAGCCGCCGGCGCAGGTGTCGTATTTTAGCTTCCCGTTCTTCACGCTGGTGGAGGGCGAGCTGTTTGAGGTGCTGCATGAGGCGGGGCACCCGAGTATGCACCCGAAGCTCCCGCTGTATGTAGACGATGGGGAGGATTGTTTGTTGTTGTGCCGTGATGGGGTGGGGGATGTGGGATGGGCGTTGGCTAGCTTTTTGGCGCCGTTGGAGGGGCTGGTGTTTAGCTGAGGGTTCGATCTTTTTGTTTTTTGCTGCCTGGTTTGCCCCCTCTCTCCCGTGGATCTCCCTGGATCTCCCTCTTGCTATATACTCTGTGATCCTTTGCGACTGGATATCTTTTCATATGCATCATGATCTTGCGTTTCTATGGTCTGCTCACTCATTGTACTTGTTCATCTTTCACCTACGTATTCTTGCATTCAGTTACCCGGATTCCATACACTGTTCTTGTACAAAATAAAATCCGAGGATGAAACCACTACATAAATCGAGCTAAGCATTGACAGGGTGCCTTGGTGTTCATTGATCGCAGACGGGGTCCTGTCCAAATCTAAGGAACATTATTCAATTCGAGAATGAAGTCACCCGAGGAGCAGACAAGCATGCTTCTCCGATGATGATACACAAAACGATCATAACATTATATTTTACTGCATGAGTGGCCTTGCATCATGGCCTAGGTATTGCAGGGAGGCGCAGCGCAATATAACACAACTGCTTGCTCCAGTGGGTGACGGAACGAAAGACTCCAAGCGACTCGTCGACATTGACGACCGGCGAACGTAGTTTCCATGTGCTTAGTCCGCTGACGATCCCTTCGAAGCGAGAGACAACCTCACTCATCGCAGGCCTCTTCTTCGGATCGTCGTTGACCATGTCCGAGACAAGTTCACACATGAACTCGAAGCCCTTGGCTTTTGTCCATTTGTCCCGGCCCTAGTCTTAGTATTAAGTAAGGAAAAATTCGAAGATGGGAAAGACGTACATCAAGAAAATTCCTCCGAATCGCATTGCCGATGCAGTATACATCCACGGGGAACGGGTCACAAGGTGAAGCTCCAGGTACTAAAAACTCGGGAACAGTCCTGTCACCTCCCCAGGGAGGTTTCCTAAGGTACGGAGCATCCTCTGGTCGATATATTTTCGATAAATCGAAGTCGATAATGTAATACTTGACGGGCTTCCTCGTTCGAGAGGCAGGTTTTGATGTTCTGCCGCGATAATCTCGCCTCATCCAAGGCCGACCAGGATGAGGTGGTGATTTGAATAGACACAGTGTATCTTCCATGATATTATTGTATTTGCAGTCCCTAAAGGAATATAAAGTTAGCGCTCGCAGTTTGTATGCTGAGATATCCTACCCATGGAGGACATTATTCTCGTGCATGAAACGTAGACCCTAGTACGAGGCAATGTTTAGCTGTGAGGTATTCAATAAGGTAGACGTTTACTTGACACTCACCTCGAAAATTTGCCGAAAGAATTCCACCGCTTCACCAATGGTCTGGAACGGTGCAAACTCGATACGAAACAGGACTGGCATCACGATGAAAGCTATATTGGAATCCTCTCTTGGGTTAATGATGTCGAGGATAGGTACGCAGTAGTTGCTGGGGTCCGATGATAATGGCTCGGAGGAAAGGTGTTTCCCAATTATGATCTCGTTTGGAAACTCAGTAACATCTGTTTGTTTTAACATGACGACCGATCCATCAGCACGAGTCGCATCCAGAACCTGACTCTGTGGCGTAGGAAAATTAGTTATATAACGTATCAAGATTCCATGTTGCTCACAGAGGTAACGACCCCATCCTCGCAGTCTATCCATTCCTTACTGGAAGAATTCATCCAAGAACCCACCCAGTCTGGATGATAACGTGGTCTGAGAGTATAGCCACGATCCTTAAGGAACTCATAATGGTTGCGCCAGAGGCGCTCGGGTCCAAAGAGTTTACCATTCGCTATCGAATGAGGATCATCCCAAGTCGAATCGTCGCGAGAGGAGATGGATGCCATGGCTCGCTCGTGGAGAGCTGGGGGTGGGACTGGGTGGGAGGTCGTAAGGAATGACCAGACTGGAACTGAAATGATGTGCCACAATATTGATGTTGCTTGCCAGTACCCTGGCAGCGTGACCCTTTGTGGGCGCGCGGCCAGCATATCAGCAATTCCCTGCCTAGACACAATGTGCTATATACTTAGGACGGTGCCCGCATGTAATGTTGGGAATAGGCTTATCAGAATAAAGTACAAATGGTTGAAGACGGGTATGAGCACCTCTACCGACACATTATCTCTTGGTTCATTCACCCAGCAGTATGAGCGGTCTTGCATCATGGCCTAGGTACTGCAGGGAGGCGCAGCGCAATATAACACAACTGCTTGCTCCAGTGGGTGACGGAACGAAAGACTCCAAGCGACTCGTCGACATTGACGACCGGCGAACGTAGTTTCCATGTGCTTAGTCCGCTGACGATCCCTTCGAAGCGAGAGACAACCTCACTCATCGCAGGCCTCTTCTTCGGATCGTCGTTGACCATGTCCGAGACAAGTTCACGCATGAACTCGAAGCCCTTCTTGGCTTTTGTCAATTTGTCCCAGCCCTAGTCCTGGTATTAAGTAAGGAGAAAATCGAAGACGTGAAAGACATACATCAAGAAAATTCCTCTGAATTGCATTGCCGATGTAGTAGACATCCACAGGGAACGGGTCACAAGGTGAAGCTCCAGGTATTAAGAACTCTGGGACAGTGCTATCACCCCCCCAGGGAGGTTTCTTAAGGCAAGGAGCATCCTCTGGTCGATATATTTTCGATAAATCGAAGTCGATAATGTAATACCTGACGGGCTTCCTGGTCCGAGAGGCAGGTTTTGACGTTCTGCCGCGATAATCTCGCCTCATCGAAGGCTGACAAGGATGAGGTGGTGAATCGAATAGACACAGTGCATCTGCCATAATATTGTCGTATTTGCAGTCCCTAGAGGAATAGAAAGTTAGTACCCGCAGTTTGTATGTTGAGATATCCTACCCATGGAGGACGTTATTCTCGTGCATGAGTTGTAGACCCTATGAGTAATGTTTAGCTGTGCGGTCATTGATAAAGTAGACGCTTACCTCGAAAATTTGTCGAAAGAACTCCACTGCTTCGCCGATGGTCTGGAACGGTGCAAGCTCAATACGAAACAGAAGTGGCATCACTATGAAAGCTATATTGGAGCCCTCCCGTGGGTTGATGATGTCGAGTATAGGTACGCAGTGGTTTCTGGGGTCTGATGATAATGGCTCAGAGGAAAAGTGTTTCCCGATTACGATCTCGTTGGGAAACTTAGTTTGTTTCAATATGACGAGTGATCCATCAGCGCGAGCCGCGTCTAGAATCTGGTAGGTCTGTAAGGTGAGGTGCTGAGTTACAACATATCAAGATTCCATGTTCATGAAGGTGATTGCTCACACCAGTAGCGACCCCATCCTCGCAGTCCGTCCACTTCTTACTAGAAGAATTCGTCCAAGAACCCACCCATTTTGGATGATAACGCGGTCTGAGAGTATAGCCATGATCCTTGAGGAACTCATAATGGTTGCGCCAGAGGAGCTCGGTTCTGAAGAGTTTACCATTCTGTAACGAATAAGGATCGTCGCAAGTCGGATCGTCGCGGGAGGAGGTGGATGCCATGGCTCGGGAGAGCTGGGGGTGGGACTGGGTGGGAGGGTCGTAAGGAATGACCAGACTAGAACTGAAATGATGTGCCACAACATTGATGTTGCTGACAGCGTGATCCTTGTGGGCGCAGCATATCAGCAATTCCTTGCCCAGCAGGGCAACGCTATGTGCTAGCTACTTAGGACGGTGCCCGCATGTAATGTTAGGAATAGGCTTATCAGGACAAAGTACAAATGGTTGAAGACGGGTATGAGCACCTCTACCGACACATTATCTCTTGGTTCATTCACCCAGCAGCATGAGCGGTCTTGTGTCATGGCCTAGGCACTGCGGGGAGGCGCAGCGCAATATAACACAACTGCTTGCTCCAGTGGGTGACGGAATGAAAAACTCCGGGCGACTCGTCGACATTGACAACCGGCAAACGTAGCTTCCATGTGCTTAGTCCGCTGACAATCTCTTCGAATCGAGAGAATCGAGAGACAACCTCATTCATCGCAGGCCTCTTCTTCGGATCGTCGTTGACCATGTCCGAGACAAGTTCACGCATGAACTCGAAGCCTTTCTTGGCTTTTATCCATTTGTCCCAGCCCTAGTCATAGTAATAAGTAGGGAGAACTTCGAAGACGGAAAAACATACATCAAGAAAATTCTTCCGAATTGCATTGCCGATGCAGTAGACATCCACAGGGAACGGGTCACAAGGTGAATCTCCGGGTATTAAAAACTCCGGAGCAGACCTGTCACCCCCCCAGGGAGGTTTCTCAAGGTACGGAGCATCCTCTGGTCGATATATTTTCGATAAGTCGAAGTCTATAATGTAATACTTGACGGGCTTCCTGGTTCGAGAGGCAGGTTTTGACGTTCTGCCGCGGAAATCTCGCTTCATCGAAGGCTGACAAGGATGAGGTGGTGAGTCGAATAGACACAGGGTATCTGCCATGATATTGTCGTATTTGCAGTCTCTAGTGGAATACAACGTTAGTGCTAGCAGTTTGTATGTTGAGATATCCTACCCCATGGAGGACATTATTCTCGTGCATGAATTGTAGACCCTGTGAGGTAAATTTTAGCTGTGAGTTCTTCAATAAAGTAGACGCTTACCTCAAAAATTTGTCGAAAGAACTCCACCGCTTCACCGATGGTTTGGAACGGTGCAAGCTCGATACGAAACAGGAGTGGCATCACCATGAAAGCTATATTGGAGCCTTCCCGTGGGTTAATGAGATCGAGTATAGGTACGCAGTGGTTTCTGGGGTCTGATGATAATGGCTCGGAGGAAAGGTGTTTCCCAATTATAATCTCGTTGGGAAACTCAGAAACATCTATTCGTTTCAACATGACGACCGATCCATCAGCGCGAGTCGCATCCAGAACCTGGCTCTGTGGCGTAGGAAGTTTAGTTATAACGTATCAAGATTCCATGTTCATGAAGGTGATTGCTCACACCAGTAGCGACCCCATCCTCGCAGTCTATCCATTTCTTACTAGAAGAATTCATCCAAGAACCTACCCATTCTGGATGATAACGCGGTCTGAGAGTATAGCCATGATCCTTGAGGAACCCATAATGGTTGCGCCAGAAGAGCTCGGTTCTGAAGAGTTTACCATTCCGTAAAGAGTGAGGATCGTAAGCGGTTGGATCGTCGCCAGAGGTGGATGCCATGGCTCGCGGGGGTGGGACTGGGTGGGAAGGGGAATGACCAGACTGGAACTGAAATGATGTGCCACAACATTGATGTTGCTTTGCCAGTACCCTGACAGCGTGATTTTTGTGGGCGCAGCATATAAGCAATTCCTTGCCCAGGACGGCAACACGATGTGCTAGCTACTTAGGGGGGTGCCCGCATGTTATGTTGGGAATAGGCTTATTAGGACAAAGTACACATGGTTGAAGGCGAATGTGAGCACCTCCATCGACACATTATCTCTTGGTTCATCGTTGGGAAACTTAGTTTGTTTCAATATGACGAGCGATCCATCAGCGTGAGTAGCGTCCAAAACCTGGTCGGTCTGTGAGGTAAGGAGCTTAGTTACGACGTAATCGAGATTCCATGTTCATGAAGAAGGTTGCTCACATCAATAGAGACTCCATCCTCGCAGTCCGTCCAATTTTTACTAGAAGAATTCATCCAAGAACCCACCCATTTTGGATGATAACGCGGTCTGAGAGTATAGCCATGATCCTTGAGGAACTCATAATGGTTGCGCCAGAAGAGCTCGGTTCCGAAGAGTTTACCATTCCGTAAAGAGTGAGGATCGTAAACGGTTGGATCGTCGGGTGAACAGGTGGATCCCATAGCAAAGGAGAGCTCGGGATGGCTCAGGAGGAAGGTTGCTCAACCTGCTGGAACTGAACAATTGATGTTGCTCGCCGGGGCCTAGTGACAGAGTGTGGGCGCAGCACATCAATAATTCCCTGCCCAGCACAACACGATGTGCTATCTAGGACGGAGCCTGCTTGGCAGTTGGGAATAGGCAAATGGGTTGACCGGCCGAAGGCGATAGTAGTCGGATAGTCATACTATGTAACCTGCACTGGTCGTCCCGAAGTACATACAAAATGATACAAGTGAGCATCACCATTAATATTGTCTTTTGATCCATTCACTGACATGTTGTCCAGGGAATCATTGGCTCTGTTCGCTGTAACAGTGTAACAGAGTGTAACTGGATCGCAACTTGGAATAGCGTACACTAGGGTTAGGGTTAGCCTGGAACAAAAGCAAAGAAGAGAGCCCGCCCAGCCAGAGTGGCCGAAGCGGGACAGGAAAATATTGAGACGGTGCATGAGCCGAAGCCCATACAAGCCGCAGACACTCCCTGTATGGACAGGGTCGCCGTGCTATGGAGAATCTCCACGGCCCACAAACCCGGATACGTGAAGGGGCTTGTGCCATCAAGGTAAGTATGAGGTGTTCAGCTGTCGCGCGCGTGCTTATATACCGGACAAATAGTGCACGGACCATTTGAGTCTATTTGGCCAAACCAGCGCCACAATGCAAGGACGATCAACGTTGAACGTTGCCTGAGTGTCGCTGTTCTCTCCCTCGAAATGGGCTGTTCTCTGTGCACCCAGAGTTTAAATTCTAGCCGTTCAGGATGGATGCTAGGATTAAACTCCTTTCCCTTGGAATGATTGTGTCTGAATCACCTAGGTGTCACCCTTTCACGTCGTTTTACTTGGCTCGAGTCAGGTCACCAACTGAATAAGATTTTATTATCTACCTTCCGATGGCCTAAATATCGTTCTGTTTCTTGGGTCAATGTCATTATAATCCTTTGCGTGGGTGAGCGCTCAAAAAGCAACAACCTCAGCCTTCCTTACCTATCCTCAGAATGAGACTAAAGCTGGGAACAATCGATAAAATGATGAATAATGGTTACAGGTTTCCGTAATTATTTGTCCGTCACTGAATACCACAGTTACTGGATCTTGGGAGAGTAGGAAGCTGATTTCTCGATCTCCTCATTGAAGAGATTAACGTCCCATTTGGGCTTGTTTGTGGTAAAAGGGATGTTGAATCTGCGCGGAGTGAATATTAGCATTCCGTAAACCAAGAAGAACGCGTACCTGGTGTGGGTTCCGTGACCGATCGAGCTAACCCTGTCGTAGTCCTCCTTGTTCAGTTCAATCTGCTGGAAGTTCGACCTGAGGCGGTCCTCCTGGACACTCTTGGGGATCACCGTGTAACCCCGCTGTGCACCCCATGCGATCAGGACCTGCGCGGGCGTCGCGCCGTACTGCTGAGCGACTTCCAACACGATGTGGTTTTCAGTCAGCTTGGGCTTGCCGATCACTCGAAGAACAATAGATGTAAGTCATCAGATTGAACCCGGAGTGTTAGCTGTGCTCACAGTTGTTGCCCAGAGGGCTGTAGGCAGTGATGTGGATGTTTTGAGTCTTGCAGTACGCGACGAGATCATCCTGCGGAAGGAGTGGGTGCGCTTCGATTTGGTTCACCGCCTGTAGGAGATCAGAACACGAATTCTTGCGCGAACTGCGATGGTATACGGACCGGGACGACACCCGTCGCAGCGATGATTGCCTTGAGCTGTTCGACGGTGAAGTTAGAAACACCGATGTTTTTGACCTAAAGACGCATGAGCAAATGGCAATGATCATAGAGGTATTTCGAGTACCTTTGATTTGGGGAGGGCGATCATGGCTTTCCAGGTATCCACCAGGCTCGTTTCTGTGTCAATTTCAACCTCATTTTCTTTCGTGGGGTGAAGTGGGAATAATCCTCTTCCGGGAACGAAGGGAACAGCCCAGTGGATCACTGCATAAGGTGAACCCCAGGTTGGCTGATGTATGGCACGCGATACTCACAGTACAGGTCCACGTAATTCGTTCCAAGCTGACGAAGGGTCGCATCCAATTCCTTCTCAACTTCAGAAGGCTTGTGTGACGAGTTCCACAACTTCGATGTCATGAAGAGATCTTCGCGCTTGACGACGGAAGGAATGACTTTCTTTAGAGCGGCACCAACCTCGTCCTGGTTCTGGTAGACCATCGCAAGATCGAGGTGGCGGTATCCATTCTTAACGGCGTACTCAACCTAGATGCAGAACCGTGAGATCTTGGATCCTGCGCTGTTCGGACCTCAACAAAGGACATACAGCGTGTTCGACCTCTTTGGGCTTGGACAGCCACGTCCCGAGGCCGATCTGGGGCACATTGACATTGGTTCTGAGCGTAACCTGCTTTCCGAAAGACATTATATGAGGAAGAGTGGGATTCAGAGCGGTTATCGAGGTTCTCTCGTTTTAAACCCATGACGAGCGGGACAAGGTACTGCGGTCCGGATTCACGGACCGACACGGAAGCCGCCAACCCGGTCGGATTCGTGCCTGTCAATGATGGAAGGAAGGCGTACAGGCAGGTTGGGCTAAAGTTTTGTTGACTGAATTTTCGTACCATGGTACCAGTGTCTATAACGTTGTAACCCACGAGCTAAGCGCCTCGTTGGCCGAACGGATCCGGCTGGATCCGGATGTTTGCCCAGCGACTTTCATGCAGCTTCTGTCACTTCTGGCTTTTCGCAAGTCCGTAAAATTCTCATGACTTACTAGGCTGGTACTGTTCTTCGAACCTAAAATGCTGGACTTAGAATTGCAGGTACTGGGCTATAGGTCCCAAGCCTACTTAAATGTCAATGCATCAGACTGTTGACCTGGCCAAGACCCGGCGCCTAAAAAAGAGGGGACTGGTGTAAAACGGCCAAATCAGGAACACATTTTCTTAATCTGTAAACCTTGCCTGTGCCGACACATAATACGATTGCCTACTGCTAGGATTGCCAATGTTGAAAGTTGTCCGATCTAACACGATGTAACCCCAGCTCTAGTCAAGTTTGGACTCCGTTCTAGTCGCATGGACATTATGGAGTCCCATACCATGCAGACCGCAAGGAACATCGACTCTCCCTGGCTTTTAGACTCCTCTGAATGTCCACTTCGTGGACTGTTCAAGTTGTATCGAAACGACGTATTGTTTTGAATCGGAGATACATGGGCTAGGAAGGTGAGAGTGGTTCTAACGTATCCGAGAATGTATGGATGGGCCTGACAGATGCGAATAGAAAGCTGCCACGCAGAATCATCACCCCGTTTAGCTCAGCTATATGTGTGGCTAACACCCTTCCTGCCCTTTCCGATAAGAAGATCCTGTGAAGATACTTAAAGGTACATGAACTCGCCTTCACTCTACTTACCGATGATCGGTCTTGAGTTATATCTTCATCTCTGACAGTATTTTTTTCCTTTTCTTTGGGAATACCTCTAGCTAATTGTTTCCTTTGGGCTAAACGTTTCCCTTCCCCTGAGGATACTTCTTGCTGTCGTTCACACACGCCTTTTTACAATAGGACTCAGAACCCAAGGACAGATAGGCCTCAGTTCACTTCGAGCTAGCCTCAGCTCTCTGTCCAACAGCCGATCTCTTCCCTCTCTTTCGAATCCGGTGACAACTATTCCGAGTCCGAGAGGTAATTCCATATTCAACAAATGTAACTCTCCACGACCGACAAGGCTACACTTTTCACAATATTAAAACATCCCTCAAGGTACTTCGTTGCCTAGCCAAGGTCGTTTCCGCCACATGCCGTCAGCTGCATTAATCGCCGCATGGTACTTCATGAACATGCTCCCCGAATAACAAGCAGGCTTTCGAGTCAGGTATGCCAGCATGGTGTGTGAAAATCCTTTCGAAGTGGGGGCGTGGTGGAGTTGCGGCTTTCAGATTGTTGTCGTCTGACCTAATGAACGGAAATGACTTATTTTCCCGTTGCTTCGTTTTGGGGTACGAAGTATGCCTTGGCCTTCTGGCACGAATAGATTATACAGAATATCTCTTTTTGTATACATTTCAAATTCGTCACCTTTCGCCGATTACGTCTTGGGTTTGAGCCTCGTTGTGGTGGCGTTTGAAAGAAAAGAAATCGCCCTTCATCTCCGTTAGATATCGGTTTGTTGATACAGAGTCAGTACTACAGTGAGTTGAATAGGTCCTGACAGAAATGCCGTATCACAGACCTGGGAGGGAAGGCTGTCCACATGGCCCCGCATGGTTTTGATAATTCCGTGGAATGAAACAGGCGGCCGCAGGTGGGAAGCCAGGGCAACAGTGCGGTAATATGGAACGCAGTATTCACACCGCGGGAAGTTGGAAATTTAGGTTAAGCCCAAACTAGAACAACAGTTTAGGTTGACCTCAAACCATGATCTTCCTAGTTTAGGACCAGTTTAGGGCAGCCCTACATTTCTAACTCCCCAGTGTGATTCGAGATTAATAAAATAAAATACATTTCGAACGCACGTCGCAATCCACTCGAAAGGTGTAACTTGAAGGAGAAATGGAGAGGACGCCGATCAAAGTCATGCGCGACATTCGCGGAGTCTGTAAACTTATAAATAATATTACCCGTCACGGTGGAGAACTGCCAAGGTAAATAAACACCGTCTTTACTTAAATACACTCCAGTTCAGGCTGTAAGGATTATTTCCCTCACTCTCACAGCTATCAAGAACGCTCCTGACCATGTCGTTGCCGTTACCTAAAGAACTGTACGAAGAACTAGGAGCTGCATGTCGAGGAGAGGTCTATCTACGCGATGAGCAGGGGTACGCGTCGTGTGTTGTCTAAGTTGCAAACTCATAATGTTCAATGCGGCCTCCTAGTTTTGAGGACTACTCCACCATATTCAATGGGAACGTCAAATCGTTATCCAAAGCGGTCGCGGTCCCTTTAGACGCCGAGGATGTTAGCAAGTGAGCGTTAATCTGCCAGTCCCGTTCAAATATTGGTACTGAGGTCCGCAGAATCATTTTATTCTGTGGCAAGCACTCGCTTTCTCCCTCCATAAAAGCCGGGGGCTATGGGACTGCTGGATGGTCCATTGGTGGCGACATCATCGTCGATTTGAGTAAGCTCGTCGGGGTTGACATCGAACCCCCACATGCCGATGGGTCATTCACCAGTCTCAAGGATGTCGCCCCTGCCAATAGCAAGGGCAAACACGCCACACACTCTGGACCAAGCGGCGGCAAACGACGAAGAGAAGACGACGCTGACCTTCGACGGTACGATCAGGCTTCGCGGGCCGTGGCCACCTTTCTGCGTGGACCTGATGCTGGTCCCGCCGGATCCGAAGGCAACCCGTCTCCTAACGTGCGGCGCCGTGTAGAAGTGACTACAACCCCGCCACCTGCACCTGTCGCATCCCCTTCTGCTTTCGCATCACGTCAAATATCTGTCGAGTCTGACACTACTTCTTACACCTCAGAGGATAGCTCGAGGAGCTCTCCTAACGTTTCAGGGACGTCCACTATGGCGACTAGTCCTTCTCCGCCTGCGAGTAACTCAGGTTCTCACCGTCCAACTCCCAGTGGCTTCACTCACCGCGCCGCGGATCCGTTTGGTTATCTCAACAAGAACAATGGCGCAACCGCACCCCTAGTTGGTGCGATGCCAGCCACTTATGCTCCATCTTCCATGAGGAACTGGCCATCCACCGCCGGGACTCCATTTGGCTACCAAAACATGCCACCTGGACAGATGACGGGAGGAGAACCCATCCATCCGCATGCGTTTGTAACGTTCGGGGCAGGTATGAGGCAGAAGGAGATTGATACCTATACCGCGCAGCACAAATTGGAAGCCAGATGCAACAATGGAACCGGCGAGGGTATCCCTTACCACGTCCCCTTGTAAGCATGGCAGCCTTCTGGTGGTCGCCACATATATTTACCAGCCTGACATTAGCTCGGCACATCCTGTTGGCTCGTCCATCATGGTTCTTGGTGGCTTTGGATTCCTCAGCCGCATCCATGGACTGAGTATTGATAATCTCGTTGAGGTGGAGATGGTCCTTGCCGACGGTCGTATTGTGATCGTCAACGAAGAGGAATATCCTGGTGAGTCGAATAATTTTTTTTTCGCTCTTATTCACTCATGCTGCCCAAGACCTCTGGTGGGCTCTCCGTGGAGCGGGCCCGGTGCTAGGCGTCGCGACACGATACACGGCCAAGGCCTTCCCAGTCCCGGTTGTCTTTGCTGGAAATCTCATTTAGTGGGCATCATATCCCTGTCTCAGGTGTCCGAATTTAATCCATTTCACAGCCGCTTCAATAAAGCTACAGCCCCGTCGCTCATTAAACACTTCAGAGACTGTGTCAAAGGCGCTCCTCGTGAGCTTTACGCTAATGTCCTGTTGACCGCTGGTCCAGCGGGAAAGGATTCCCTCGTGGTCGTCCAGATGTGCTATGTTGGCTCACGAGAGAAAGGCCAGGAGTATCTCGCCGCTATATCATCTTGGGGCGGAGAGCGGTGTTTGCTCAACGAAGTCGACGAGAAGAGCTTTCTCCACCAACAGGATAGCGTAGCCCAGGTTCTGCGCGGAAAAGGTATTTCTGAGTTAACGGCATGCCTTCTGCTTCTAACCAATTCCGGACAGCTGGCAGGCAGTGGTTCATTCGCTCCGCTTTGATCACGTCCCTCCCTGACGACATCATCAATGAAACCATTATGCAGTTTGCAGATACGCCTCTCGGGTGCAGTAAGTCTGCAATGCAAGCTCTCTGCGTCTTCAGTCGCTCATGAATTTTTAGCATGGCTCTTTGAGCTTGCTGGCGGTGCCATCGCTGACTATGAGGACACCTGTGTGCCCAAGTCACAGCGAGAGGCCCCCTTCACGATCGCTGCTTTGCACCAATGGGAAATGGACGTCGACGATGACCGGTGCATTGACTCCGCGGAGGAGGTAACTCGCTTTGCCTTTGCTTCGAAAACCTCCTAATCACCATTGCTCCAGTGGATTTCGGGGACCTTGAAGCCAGTCCATCAAGGGGGTCCCTTCCCGAGCGTCAGTGCCTTCATGCCATTCTAGCTTCTGTCATGCGGCTTACCCGGTGACCACTCTTATTTTAGTTCCTCGGGCGCCACGAGCCACCTGAGCGCACCAAGGCATGCTTCGGTGCTAATTGGGACAGGCTGTGTGAAATCAAGAACCTCTATGACCCCAACAACCTCTTTAGGAATACCTTCTGGCCTCTGAATGCTGAGGGCGAGACCGTCGAGGCGTACACACATGAGCCGCCCACACCCTAGTCCTCTTTTGCTTGCTTCCGACGTTTTCTTTTTCTTTTGGGTTAGGTTCAGTTTGCATATGGGACTGGCATGGTTGGGACGATTTGCTGTACTTGCTACATGTTCTGCTTTAACGCTGTGACTCGCACTTTGATATATCGTACTTGATTGTAAAGTAGCTCTCGACGTTAGAATGCACTATTCTTTCTATCAACTGAGTTTGGGTGCCTACTGTATCTTCATCCTAGCACGCGTCGAACGTGATGGGGACAGACTACAAAGCAACACGCGCAAATGCAACGCCCGACACCTCCGCCTCGAACCCCTCCTCGTCTCTGATCTCCTCCACACCCCGCCCCTCAATATCCATCAAGAGTCCCTCGTTCACCGCCCACACGGACGAGAGGTGCGTAACCTTGGCACACGCTGCATGCAGCGCGATGTATCGCGGCGCCGGCAACGGGAGGCGCGAATCTATACTGGTGAACGTCGTGAGGTGCTTGTACTCGATGCCGTGCGCGTTGGGCAGCAGGTCGCGGGGATACTTTACCTGGTAACGGTAGGGAGACATGCCAGTGGAGGTCTATTAGCCTGGGTAAAGAGTGGTGGGGGGTGAAAGATGCACGGTGCCGGTGAATTCGAGCCAGACGTGCCGGCTGCCCTAGAGGGTGAGTATGTTCTCAAGCCGGTGCACGTCGTCACCTCGGAGCTCACCGAGGTTCGACACCCCGCTGAACCGCTCGACCACCGCCGCCACGGCCTGACAATGGAGATCAGAACCTGCTGGTGATCTGTGAGGCACTTTTTGCGCACTTCGGGTCTGATAGCGTCTCGCATCTCATAGTACGAAGAATGCCCAGTCACGTAGATCTCGGGGACGACATGGACGGTAGCAGTTCATGCCTCTCTTGAGGAAGTAGTTCGTGGAAAATGGCCGCGCTGTCGGGGCTGCCCTCGACCATGCAGTGATAGCCGTCCCGTACGAGTGCCTGCAAGTGGGAGCGAACATCAGCCCTGCGAGGAGTGGGTAAAGGAGGATGGCGGACGAGATATTTAGCCGTAGAACGGCTCGAAGAAGCGGCCAAGAGCTTTTCGATGGATGTGTGTGGGCGGTGGTGGCGCGCTTCGGGGGTCGGGGGTCGGCATGATCAGGTAGCCGAGTTCGCGCGCGGCTAGGAGATGCTTGTAACACTGGGCTTGATTGGCAGGGCCACACTCTGGAGCTACGCGAAGTTCGTATTCGCGGCATTTGGTGTAGGCGTCATGCACTTGTGTGCCTGGTGGCCACACAGGGGGCGCGGGAGGTAGAGGATACTCATTCCGCATTCTGTCAACTTAAAGAATAACGAACAGTGTTCAGGGGTGCGTGCTGTCTTCGATCATGACGTCAGCCCTCGACCCGTACGATGCCTCCCAGGTCGCTACTAGCCAGCGTTACAGATGGAGGTGAGTCCAACGAGATCGACAACAGTCTTCGTAGGGAGGCGGATTGATACATGTAGTAAGTCCTGGAGATTCTGGGTGCTGACCTCCCTTCGTATTCCCTTCATCGATAACCTTTCTTCTCGACATGTCCAGCCCCCGGCTTCAGGAATGGCGATGGTAGGGTGAGATGTGCCGTGGGCGACATAGTCGTTGATGATATAGAGGTGCCGAACTTGATTATGTCCGGAAATCTGAGTGGTGTCTAGTCGCTCCGGACCTGTGCTGTTCCTTCCATCCTGCTAACCTCTCCTCAATCCGGTCCTAACATCAGGTGGGTCTTTCATTAATTGACACGCTTAGGCTCCGAACTTTGTGTCGTCGTTTTCTCCCAAAAGAACAGATCATGGCGAGTTGACGAAGATCGGGAGCAGACAATGGCTAACGACCTTGACAGAGAGGAGGATGATAGATGTAAAATATTCAGAGGACGCTTGGAAGAGAGTCAACAGGGACGGCGGCAGCTCCACAATTGAGCCGCGAAAGCATCTAGTACATATGTTGGCTTAAGAACAATAGGCGATAGAATTAATCGTACTTACATGCATTGTGGGCACAATTGAGTCTTGAGAGGCGGGCGCAGGCACCGAAGGAGAGGAGCAGATGGCCTACGGGATATCGAGGTCGACGACGCAATGGACATAGATATCGTCGTTTGCGGACGTCACCAGCCTCTCAGGCTCGAGACTCGTGAAAGCAAGCACTTGACGGTGCGTGTCGATAATGGGACGCTGGCGGCCGAGCGTTAGAGACGGAGATAAGTCCAATGGGGTCCAGGAGTGTTGTCGAGGAGTGTTGTCGAGAAGAGGTATTAATCGGGAGTCTCGTTCCGCATCTGCTGGAGATCCTGCGTGTTCACCTTTCCTCTTTCGAATTCCTTCATCGATATCCTCTTCTCCCGACACGCCAAGCCCCCTGCTTCGAAAGATGATGGTAGGGTGAGATGTGCCGTGTATGACATAGTCGCCAGTGCGATCGACGACAGAAAATGGCTGGCGTGCTTGACAGCGGGCGGTGCGAAGGTTGATAGACGTAAAGAACCAAATACGGCTGGGAAGAGTCTAGTAAGGAGCAGGTAAGGAGAGCCAGGACCCCTCTCTATGCTGTCAAAGGTCCAATCCAAAATCACTGATTTTGGGCATTTACGTACGCACAAAATTTCGCCGAAAACGTCCTCATAATGGATCTGACCTACATTTTCCCCCCGTTTCCGTCCTCATAGCAGGTCGGACATACTACAGGTCTAGTTCCGTCCTCATAAGGGATCGAACATGCATTTTCAGCTATGTAGAATGTAGACATAATAAGGGACAGAAAACATTGAGTATCATGTTCCCGAGGCCACCCAAAGACCACTGATATCCGATCCTACGTTCTGGTCCAATCCTTCTAGCAGTGAGTATGGTGTCGAGCCCCCATATACATGCTAATGTCACAACTTGGACTGTGTCGACGGGATGGACGTCAATATTGAAGACATTATGGGAATATGAGGCATCTGAACCTTGTTTATGCCACACGCTATCTCTCAGGCAACTTTCAGATTGCATTTGGCAGGACGCCTGGTCTGGCCAACCGTCAGAAACGTCCTCATAAGGATCGGACCTTGCTACCGACCAGGCATTTACGTCCTCAAATTGGATCAGACCTTCGGCCAAAATTTTCGACTTCCGTACGCATAAGGATCGGACATGGGCCGACTTTTGGACCCGTTTCCGTCCTCATAAGGATCGGACCTCGGTCGGCATAGAGGGGGGTCCTGGAGAGCCGCAGGCCCCGGGAAGCTCCCCCATACGTTTGTCCGCAAAATACCGTTTTTGAGGGACCGAAAATGACCAAATTTCTGTCCGGAAATACCGTTTTTGAGGCCTTTCTGGGCAGAAAATTCCGGATCACTGTCCTTAGATACCGTTTTTGAGGCCCACATGGTGGAAATTTTTCCCGAGGCAGTCTAAATTGGTTTGAGAGCTGAAAATTAATATACTTGGTAGTAAATCATCTGAATTTCTGCTGAATTGGCTCTATCGAGGTCAAACGCTCTGACGCGTCTTTTTCTGCCTTTTTTGGGCGCGTTTTGGGCGCGTTTGACGCTACACGTGATCGATCACATGGCAGACCCTTGTCCGAGATACCGTTTCTGAGGCCAGAAAAATACCGTTTTTGAGACCCGTTTTAGGGCGATTTCCCGGACAAAGGTATAGGGGAGCTTCCCGGGGCCTAGAGCCGCAGAATGGGCGGCAGCTCCGACAATTGAATCAAAACCACATCATGAACCCGCTACAGAATAATGCGCGTGGCATCAACCCCAATTGTAAGTATATAGTACGTACATGCAGCGTACGTGACGGAATTCTGTGCCGCTGCCACTCTCCACACGCAAATCTCGAGATATACTATTCCAATATTACCGACAATACCATTAGCTGCGGGCGAGAGCAAGATGCCTAATGTTATCCCACCCCAGTTCTTGCCGACGATGTTCATTTGAAGATCCTTTGCTCGTGCGATATTGCTACTGTCCTCACTGCCAGCTTGGTACGAGAGTCCTTTAAATAAGTATATCCTGAATTCCACAGTAATCTGTTCAGGTGTCGTCGTCCCTAGGCCAGCCGGATTTTATATGCCTTGTCGACGTCGAAACGAGTCTGGCTTTCGCTTCTCTCTGATCTCTACCGACGAGGTTTTATTGATCTCGCGCCTGATCAACGGCTTGACGAACTTTCGGCGAATGAGCTTGTCGATCTAGCAAAGCGCGCCGTACATGGTCCCAAGACTCGGTCGATGTCAGACCATCTTGTGCCTACTATTTCTCGTCAGATCGTATTGAAATCTAACATTCACGGAGGTTCCACCTCGGATAATGAGCCAAGACTGCTTCCTGGCGGTTTGTTTCTTCTTTTCCAGCGTCGAAGGGGCCTGGAATGCAGGCACACTGTGGGAGACAGGTTGATATGGAAGTACACAGGTCATTGGTCACAGTTTTGGGTCAAGGAATATGCAGCGGAGATGGTCGACGAAGGCCGAGCTATCAAGATATTAGTTGCGATCCGCACAATCGATACGCATCGCAAGAAGTATGTGTCATCACTTTCGTTTTGGGCCCCAAGCTGACCTTCTCATCTTCCTGGAGGTGGTGCATTTAGATCTGAACACGGGGTCTTCGGAGAGCCAGCTCATCGCACTCGCTCCAGATACCAGATACGACAACGCGCTCCGTGGTCTCAGCATCCAGGGCGATTTCGCCGTTACATACATACAATCGTTCGAACACGTCGGATGGGTGATAACAATGCAACTATCCATAGCATCATATTCCGTCTCCATGGTGTCGTCGGTGCGCTCGTGCTCTTACTTGCTCTTATTAACGGCCAGAGCTGCGGATTAACTGGGACTCCTCTTAGGGTGCATCATTCGACATCTGCCTTGTCCCCGGAGGGCATGTCGCTGTGTTGAAGTCCGGTCCAGAGCAAGATTCATACTACTTGAATATCTGGAACGTTCGTGACTTGCTAAAATGTGATGCAGACAACGCACCCATCGATACAGTCATCCCTATCATTAGGATAGCAATTGACGTGTCTTCTATCCCTGAACCCGAAGTCCGTCTAGCATCCCATTTATCCCCGCTCTATGACGACTCCTCGATCATGTGGGTAGTCCTATCGTCTCCGCGTACCGCTCGTTCCGTCGTATGCAAATATCGTGCTTCGCATCCCCAATCACAGGCACCCTCGATCAATTCCATATCATCCTAGAGCCGTTCCGACGCGATCCATTATTTTACTGGGATTTCATTCGCTGGTTCTTTAGATTTATTCCATAAATCAGACGGATACTGTCATGTCACTGGCGGGAGGCATGAGAGCGGTCAGTCTCCCTAATAGTGGTCATCGCATACACTTGTCTGCTTACAGTGGCGCTATCACATATGCTACACGGGAGGCGGTTGTTATAAATTACTACGAATGATTGTAAATCCATCATTCATCTTTAGAATTGGAACTCGTTCGTCGTCCGACGGATCTGTGGGCGCGGGAACCTAGAATGGCAAAGATGCTCCCAACATCGGCTTTGTGTTGCGTAGCTTGGAGTGGGTGTTGTGGGCTGGCTGTGAGGGAGAAGGGGACAGTCAGGTCGTGCAGCCGCGCGGTTTGCCAAATGCTATAGCACACATTCGCCCTCCTGATCAAAACCCGTGCATATGCAGAACGTGTGGTCCGTAGTATGGCAGAACATGATCCCGGTGGCAAAGCGTCGTAAATTTCATAAATTTATTCAGATTCGTCGTCGTCGTCTGCATCGTCTCCGAAGAACACATCCTCTGGTTCCTCCGGCTGAGGAACATCTCTCGAAAAACCTGTCTCAGACTTCTTCGAGCCTCCATCAGCCCACTCTACCGCTCCCAAAGACTTCTTGTCCTGTCCCCTCGAATCCAAATGAAGTTCTGGGTCTGTGGGTATTTCACCAGCCTCCATACGAGCTCGTATCCAGCTCCGCACCTCTTCAGAGTTTGGATTGACTTTGGATATCGGTGTTTCCGGCGATGTGGCATCCTCTCGGATTTCGGGAGGGAAAAGTGAGATATATTTTTTAGTTTTAGGATAGTGCTGGCGTGGGTGTTAAATCTATGGTCCCGCGTGGTGCACATGCAGGCGGACAAGCTCACCAGTATATAGTTGAGATCGACACGAAGCTCAAATAATGCAGCTTCTAATTCCGGCTTTAATGAGGCATCCGTGGAGGCAAGACGCTTTTTCGCCTGGTTCAGCTTTCGGACAACCTTTTGACGCTCTGTAATACTACTAAACACCAGTGTCTGACGCATCTAAAAAGAACTTACCGAAGAACTTCACTTTGTGGTATCGCACCGCTATGTCCCGCTCCTTCTTTGCCGCCTGCGCCTGAGCTAGATCTGCCTCCAACGTCTTGAGGCGTCGTTCAGTCTCGACCCGCACATCTGCTGCGAGTTTATCCTACAGAAACAAAAGTCAGTTCCAATTGATAAGCTATGCGGAAGGAGCCGAAGCACCTTTGCCAAAAATCGACGCGTCTGCCTCAATGCAGACTTGATTTTTTGGACGCCTGGCAGGCTCGTAGGTTCAGGTTCCTTCTGCGAATGATATCGTCTTGGTTTTACTTTTGAAGGCCCAGGAGCTGCGCTCGATGATGGCTCGCCTTGACGTGGCGCTTTAGATGTTCTTATGGGGCCCATTGAAAGACTTGGAAGAGATGCGTTCACGACGCTAAAATATGTGTTTGGTTTGGCCCTGTGTATCAAACAACCGCCGACGGAAAAAGTTTCGACGGCATCATTCTGACTCTGCGATCGAATCCCTGTCAATGCCATAAACCATCTCTTGCTTAACCAAGGTCCAGAAATATGCGTAATCTAACACTGTTTTCTACAAGCGCGACCGATCTCCCAAATGCTGACATAACTGCTACGGCGATTGACCTTGACGAAGATGTGATCTATGCGACTTCGGAACGACGAGACCCAGACGGAAATCCAGATGTAGAGGTGTGGAAAGTAGAGAGCGATGAGGTGAGTTAATTCCATGGATATGTCTTGCATGCGGACTCACCACTGAGCTTATACGTATCGTTTCAGACACCACCCTCGGTTTTCGCGATGTTCAGCGCCATACCCGCCTCCTCATATGGTTCCGACGCCTCACAAGTCATTTCATTGCGCGTTATCCCAGAAGTAAGACGAATATCTGTGATCACGCGCAATGGAGACATTACAATGATATCTCTGGAGGAGGATGCAACTGTATGTTCTGACCTCTCAGAACGCCTTCATGGATAATAAAACCCTTCGTATTTCACAGGTTGAAGTCGAAGGAACGGTGGAGCCTTCGATCTCCGCAGCGTCCTGGAGCCCTGATGAATCACTCCTGGTCCTTGTGACAGGTACTCGCGTGTGCGGATACTTCTAGAACCAAGCTGACACGAACATCTAGGCGAGGATAAGCTAATATTGATGACCTCAACCTTCGATGTCCTTTCCGAGGCCCCAATACATGCCACTGAATTTGGTGAAGGTATATATTGTGCCCATCTCTCCAATCCACTTCATCATCCCTTAACAGATGCCCCAATAAATGTCGGGTGGGGATCCAAACAAACGCAATTCCATGGTTCTCTCGGAAAGGCTGCTGCACAAGCTCCGGTCCAAGCGGCAATCGGTTCAAGCCCTGACGACGATGAGGCACCCCGCATCAGCTGGCGCGGAGACGGAGCGTTGTTTGTCGTGTCGACACTTTCACCTGCCGGACCGACACTGCGCCGACGCACGCTTCGAGTGTATGACCGCGAGGGCACGCTGCAGTCGACCTCGGAGGCTGTGGCTGGCCTGGAACATTCACTCGTCTGGCGGCCCTCTGGAAACTTGATCGTTGGGACGCAAAGATTCGGATTTGAAGGTGGCGGTGCCGGCAGAGAAGGCAGACATGACGTTGTGTTCTTCGAGCGCAATGGGCTACGTCACGGGGAGTTTGGGATCAGGGTAGCTGACTTGGGCTTGAAAGGCAGAAGTGAGCATCGGAACTGGGGTTACAGAGTTCGCGACTTGAGCTGGAGCTCTGATTCGAACGTTCTCGCAATATGGATTGAACGGGATGAGGGCGATATTGGTACGGTACCCATCCCCTACATCCGTTATTGCCAGGATTGATATTTCCCCCCTTTTCTTCGCAAAGTTCAAATGTGGACCACGGGAAATTACCACTGGTAAGTGATAGTGCTAATCTAGATACTAAAAACTCAGTGATTATCCCAGGTATCTGAAGCAAGAGATCACGGCTCCCGCTGTACATGGAAAACCCGGACGATTCACGTCTGTGGCTTGGCATCCTGAGCAGGCACTACAAATCATTCTCACCACACGCAGTATGAGCCTGTCTCCTGGCCCATATCTTCTGCATCATAGCTAAAGGCACCATCTTCGTTAGCCGGTCTCCTCCAAAGAACATATGGTTGGGAGAGTTTCGTGTCACACTCTGAGCCTCCTATAGATTCCGGTGCGGTCGCCGTACTTGACGGAAGTTCGTCACATTTTACATATCTTGCATCGAAATTTTCCAACTGATCAACCTACGTTATTAGCTAGCATCCTTTTGACGCCGTTCCGGGTACAGAATGTACCACCTCCGATGTCTTCAGCTCAAATCGCACTCTCGAGTTCCCAGTCTTCGTCCAGCGAGAATCTGCGTACACCGATCTATGCAAGTTTTTCGTCGACTTCGGATACTCTTGCCGTGCTCTGGGAATCTGGGTATACGGAGCTTTGGTCCCTTCAGACCCGTTTGCAAGGCGGTCGCGGGAAGGCGATGGACCCCCAGCGGATCTGGTCTAGCTCAGTGAATCACGATGTGAAGAACGCACGGCAAATACAGCTGTTAAGCTCGGATGCTACCGGTACCTCTTCCACCATTGCGGTATTATGGACAAAAGAAGGTTCCGACTACGTCACAGTCCTTCGGCTAGAGAACTATACGGCAAACGCGGATCCGACAACCACTGCTTTACCTCACTGTAATTCTCGGTTAGTGACTGGGGGAGATGGGATTACATGTCAAGGGCCGAGTGGCGAGATACACCAATGTAAGCCTTGGCAATATCTATTCCATCTTCTTCTTGTAGACCTCCTTTACAGACGACTTTGAACAGAAGCAATTCCTACCGGTAGCGCGGCTTCAGGAATTCTGCTTGCAGTCACAGAGTGTCGTGTTTCCGTCCTCGAATGACAATTCAAACACTATCTACGTGGGGCTGGGTATCTCGGGGAGACTTCGCATTGCATCCGTGGAGTCCACACACATCCTGGCAACCAATGCAACATCATTCACAATCGCGTCCGGCTTCATCACCTTTACGACAACCGCACACGAAGCGAGTTTCGTCCCACTTACGAGACTGGGAACTCTCTTAGACTCCCAGGATGCTGAGTTAAAGCCAGAGAAGGCGGACTGGGAAATCCGGCACGTCGAACGGGGGTCGAGGATCGTTGTCGCTGTGCCAAGCGCCATGAGCCTGGTCCTCCAGATGCCCCGTGGAAACCTGGAGACGATAAATCCGCGTCCGTTGGTCATGGAAGTCGTCAATCAAGACATTGACGCGTAAGTGCGTTATCCTTTTCCGAATTGCAGACCCTGAACTGTCAAATAGAGGAAACTACCGGAAAGCGTTTTTCGCCTGCAGGAAGCATCGTATCGACCTTAATGTACTTGTTGATCAGGATCGAGCCAAGTTCTTGGAGCGGATTTCGTCGTTCGTCGAGCAGATCCAGGAGGTTGATCATATCAACTTGTTTTTGACCGGTGTAGGGTTCGTTGATGGTACTTCTACTCTCATGGCTGCACTCACACATCATTATGTTAGACGTGGTTCGCAGCCTCCAGAGATCATTGCGAAACTTTGTGATGCCGTTAGGGTAGAGTTGGAAAAAAAGGACCTGACGAAATATGTCAATTCGATACTAACGGCTTATGCTGTTAAAACGCCTCCCGATCACGAAGCTGGGCTCGCACTCCTACTTCGTCTCCGAGGTGACTAACTCTTCCCCATCCATCGTGGTCTCAACCCTGATTTAATACAGAAAGTAATCCGGACGTGGTCGAAGACGCCGTCAAGTATATCATTTTCTTGGTTGACGCCAACCGACTCTTCGACATTGCACTGGGAATGTATGACTTTTCATTAGTGTTGATGATAGCACAACATGCTCAGAAGGTATGTCCTCCTTGAATGCGGCGTTCGGGTTTATGGAGATTTGTAATTTCAGGATCCGCGAGAGTACCTTCCCTTCCTTCGTGAATTGCGGGCATTGGAGAAGTACTATCAACGATTCAAGATCGACGATCATCTAAAGCGTCATGAGAGCGCCTTGCGGAACCTCAGCCTCGCTGGTGAGTCAGTCGCTATCGTCTGTGCTGCAAGTCATGAAGAGGTATCCGTGGCAGGTGCAAATTACTTTGACGAAGCTGTCGCATATGTTGAATTACACCATTTGTACGATGCTGCTCTAAGGATATGGAAGGGGACAGACAGATACAATGTGCGGGAAATATTCTTTTGTTGGCATTGACTGATGTCTTTGTGGTCCTTTTCAGGCAATTCTCGAGTTGTATGGTGACTGGCTCTTCGAACGCCGCGAATTTAGGCAAGCTGCATCGAGTGAGTCACTTCACCTGTCCACTAGCGTTGGCTGACCTCTTCTGACCGTTTCCTAGCCTTCATCGAAGCCCAGACATTTTCGAAGGCCATGGTTGCCCATGAAAAGGCTCTTGAGTGGCAGGAACTCTTCTATCTCGCTATGCAAACGGGGATGCCTGAAGAAGATATTGTCTCCACGGGCTATCGAGTTGCAGGTCGGCATTGTTCGTTCGCTTGACCGCTTTAGGACTGTCTGTTGACAGCATGACTTTCAGAGGATCTTGCATCCAAGAAGCGTCACTCTGAGGCCGCGCGCGTTCTTCTCGACTATTCAAAAGACATCCGTGAAGCTATCATCGCATATGTACAGGGAAACCACTTTTCAGAGGCTCGTCGCATTGTACGTCCCACTATTTCGACAATACTCGCACAATCCAAAGACATTTTTTCAGATCGTGCTGCATTCCAAGCCGGAGCTTGTAGAAGATGTTATTCACCCTGCTGCGTTGGAGAGCTGTGCACAGGTCGTAGAGGACATCAACGAGTGCAAGGAGCAACTGCGAAAACAGCTCAACAGAGTACGCGAACTTCGCGTTCGAAAAGTCGAAGAACCAGGTAAAGTTCATCTCACTTAGCGGCTCCATGAGACTGACTGACATATCATTCCAGATGCATTTTACGGGACTGAGGACGTGAATCTACACAACATAGATGTGATGACAGACGTCTCTATGGCTCCAACTACGTTCACTCGATATACTGTGGCACCTACAACAGCTTCTCGGTCATCAAAGTTCGTTCTTTCGATGTATCTCGTCGCGTTCACCCTGTCTGATCGCTTTTACCGCAGACTCAGCTCACGCTCAAAGCGAAAATTGGAGAGGAAGGTAGGGTCAGGTAGAAAAGGCACCGTGGACGAGGAAGAGTATCTCTTGAAGTCTGTCACGAAGCTCGCCGCGCGATTTGCCACGACACAAGGTACTGTGCTCTACATACTCATAGGCTACCCATACTTATAAATGTCTGAACCAAGACGAAGCCCGAGGGCTCCTCCCACATTTGCTGCAATTCACACTAGAGCATCGCCAGGAGGGGGTGGTGATGCAAGAGCAACTTGCAGAGTTCGGCGAGGAATTGAAACGCAGCCTCGAGGTGATTTGGTTCAAGCCGACTGAAGAGGTGCCTGTGGACAGCTGGGCGACACGAATGGAAGAAGTAGAAAGGGAGCGGAGAATTAACCCGGTCGACAAGGTGCCCAAACCAGAACTGCCAAGCGCCAGTAATGGTTGGCGGATAAACTTGTTTGACCTCGGGTCGTGAGGTATAGATAATCTACTCATCCGACTACCTCTTGGAACGAGTGATTATCGATATCATGTCAATCCTGGAATTTTTCCTGAGTGTTTCTGGGCAGCGGGTTTAATAGAGTAGCCTGAACATCAGCGCGTTCCATATGCGTGACTATATGTAACTTGAAAGATCTCGTGCATGCTCTGACGCGATCGCGCTTAAACTGGTGTCATGTAGGTCTCGTGCCTCCTCTGTCTTACCCACCCCCAGTAAAAAGGTACAATAAATACCCTCTCCATGGGTTTTCCTCGGATGTTGTACGTATGATGTCTCGCGACTTGAATTCTCGTGGATATTCCTTGGATGTTCCTCGGATTTTGTCACCTATGATGCCGCAGCGACCTGAATCGAAATTCAATGATAGAGAACACGGCGTCTGTCCTAGTCTGTCAGACTCTATCAGTTTCCATACCGTGTCGCTCCTTTTAGCAGGCTCTTCACGGATTGTCGGAACACGGGGCCAAACCGTGAAGATCAGCACAGTGCAAATAACGCTGATGCAACATTTTGGACGCGATTGCAGCGGTTCGTCAAATTTCTGATTGGTATCTAGAATTCGTCAATCTCAGCTATTGTTCCTGAGTGGACCACATGGATTTCTCTATGATACAGACAATCTGCATGCACAGTCTCAAACCCTCGCGATCGTCGATAAACTTGACGCCTGTGCTATCTCCGGGGCCCCGGAACACGCGTACGAGAGTGCGGGGAGATATCGGGGTTTCGCTACTTATAATACCCCAGAGAACATGTGTAGAGAATGTTGAGTGAATGCGGGGAGATAACGGTTCCGCGTAAGTGCTACTGATTATATTAATCGTGATCATGACGCCACAGTTGTAGATACTCAAGTTCCTAGCAGTCTACCAGCCCTTCTGACCTACTAATTCTTACGGTTAGTAAGGTTTTTATGCACTTGGGACCCGACTTGGAACCGAATAATTGAATCCTGCCGGTGCGCTTCAAGACAGTTCAAGACTCGGGTTTCCTAGCAGATAATTGAACTTCAATTTGAAGCAAGGCACAAGCGTGCCACGTGCCATCATTTTTGATCGAGGTCCAAGGACTCGTCGGACCGGGACATGCTCGACCGCCAAAGTTGGACACTTTCTATTGACGAAGGGACATTTTCTGATCATGCGGTTGATCCTCGTCTATTCGTCATTGCTATGCACCCGGATCACCCGAGCAAGTCACATTTCTTTCTCTCCGGTGTATGACATGGTCCGTCGTTCTGCTTCAACAAGCCAGGTCGACGCACAAGGAAAGCTTGGATTTCGGCGCAGCTATGGGATATTAAGACAGCTGAGCGGGCGTATGGAGAGGAGGCTCAACTGTGGTAAGGTGTTCGTGATCATTGTCGCATCAAGTGACCACACAATAACCGTTGACCACCAGCTGCATGGTACAAGGCCTATGGTGCTCGTCATCTGACCGTCACCCTCGCCATCTAGTGTCGCCTCCACTGAGAGAGAAACGCACGTTTTCAGACAACGGTGATGTAGCCCATGTACTCGGGTGGGCGACTTCGGTTTCCACACATGTATCGCAGGTACAGAATTCCCTTTCCTTTCTGCTCGTCTTCATTAGATTTTATCGCTTGCGTCCTAATGGGTCTCAGCCAGGAGAGATGACTGGTCTCTATATCGTCATATGCCTTCCGATTCGCATGGATACGAAGGGCTATTTCTCCGCGTGGAGGCGCAAGACGCAACCCTGGTTCATTCAATGTGTTCACGAAGCGAGTTGCCTTCCTTTTTCACGTCCAAGCGCCGTTTCTTCCTCATCAGCAGTTGTTCTGCAGCCCGTGGAAGGCGCACGCGTCACAGTCATCTGCCTCGGCATGCGCATGGGTGACCAGCAGTCCCATGCTCCGTGGGCGAAAACCAAGTCTTCATTGCCCATTTTGCTCTTCACTGCCGATCTCAAGCGTCACATTCCCGATCGGTCTACAACTCTCCCTCGATTTTAGGCTCCTCGCCTCGGTCACCAGGCACTTTCCCGTTTCGCATGATTTTTTTCCGTATAAAGGCTGGCTAAGATTGTCGGATATCTTCAAGTTGCTCTACAATGGTTTGGCTTCGAAATTCTGCCTTAGCTGCTTTCTGTGGCCTCTTGGCCGCCCGCGATGTACTAGGTCTCGTATTTGGGCCGATTGGCACAGACCGCCCTGTGCCCGCCGGTGGACCTATCGCAAACGACCAACCTCCCAACTCGTTCTTCCAAGGCTTTGCTCCTCCCTTCCCCACAAATGATTGGTGGATCGGATATGGAGCAGGTACCGGTGACGCGTAGGTTTACCTTTTTCGCTTCGTTCCCCGACTCTAATATTTCTTGATGCAGTGTTGTCGGTGGCCCATTCCCTTACCAGAGCAGCTTGACCGCCACCTCCATCAATTTCGGCATCTCAGCGACGCGTGACTTCGATGGAACCTCCGTCCATCAACCAGTCTCGATCGACTGGGCGGCTGGATTCGTTGAGCACAACGGTGTCCTTGCAAATCACAAGGCTCTGTCATGGGTGATGACAATCCTCCACTTCTTCATCATTCATCAGCTCACATATGTTATCAGGATACGCAATCAGTCACGGTGCAATACTTCACGGGAACGAGCACTTTGACTAGCTACCTCGTCCCTGGTTCCCCTTACCTTACATTCTCGTACTCCGGCGCGACCCCGAGGTTAACTAGCTCCAAGGGTGCCATCACGTCATTTGCTGGCCAAGCACTTGCAGCTGGTGCTAGCGGTGAGTGTTTAATTACTTTCATACTCCAGAACCATACCTTACATCCGTATCTAGTCACTGTCTCCGCAACCAGGTTCCAGGTTATCAACAGCGCTGGTACCTACGTCATCTACTCCCTCTCTGGCGCGATCAGCCTCACAGCAAGCAACGCTGGTACCATCGTCGCGGGCTCCAAATTCAACGGTGTTCTCCGAGTGGTCAAGCTTAACGCGCCTGGTCATGCGGCCCTCCTCGATCAGTACTCCGCGAACTACCCTACAGCCGTCGCGACTGATTACGACTTTGTCGGCGATGTTGGCACGCTCCGCTTCACTTGGACTGTCACCGGATCTGCGGCGAATCTCCTTATGCTTACATGGCCTCACCACAGGCATGTCCTTTGTTCTACACTTGCCTGCGATGCTAACCACGCTCTGCGCCCGATAGAGCCAAACTGCAAGCCCCCAATTACCCGCCAACAACATCCCTCTCATACCTCACGACCAAGGGCTACATGTACCCTGCTGTTGGCAATGTGTGGAACTTGCGCTATGACCTCCCGACCATCACATGGAACGCTCCCCGTACACCCGATGCATCCTGCCGCGCGAACCTCATTGCTGGTCTCGAGTACGAAATTGCCCACCTCCCTGCCGTAGCAGCACCTGGAGACTTCTACTTCTTCGGCGGGCATGCCGGTATGGTGTCTAGACTAGCGTAAGGTCTTCATTTCTAGGACGTCGAATGTTCGCTCATGATTCTGATAGTCTGATTGCTGATCATGTCGGTCGACCCGACCTTATTCCGCCTGTTGTCACTTATCTAAAGAGCATGTATGGCTTCTTCGTAAGTACCCAATCCTTATTCTAAACCACACTGACCTGGCATGTAGTTCAACTCTGCATCAGCCGTAACACCTGCCTATGAAACTGCTTGGGGTGGCATCATTAACAAGGCTGGCTGGAACAATGTCTGGGTCGATTTCGGCAATGGATACTACAACGATCACCACTTCCACTACGGCTACTTCCTCGAAGCTGGTGCCGTTATTGCCAAGTACGCATGTCCCGTTTATCTGCAAACGCGCCCCCCCTAATGAATCTTCTAGATACGACAGCGCGTGGTTAAACACCTATAGAAGTACGCTGAACTGGTTCCTCCGTGATATTGTCAACCCTTCGAGAAGTGACCCTCACTTCGCTGTGACCCGTTCCCGTGACTGGTTTGCTGGTCATTCTTGGGGTACGCATGGTTCTGCCTCGTATCCGTAGACAGCGCTAAGAAATGTGTCTTGATATAGCTTCTGGCATGGCCAACGGTGCAGGACCCCGTGACCAAGAGTCTATAGGCGAAGCAGTTAATGGGTATTACGGAGCCTTGCTCTGGGCCGACGTCACAGGCAACGCCAACATCAAGAACTACGCTCGTCTCTTGATTGCGAACGAACAACACGCTGCCCAGGTCTACTGGCACATGTACCCTAAGGCCAGCGCAACCGACAGAGATCAGCCATATCCCGAGCAGGGTCTGCGCAATCTCGTCACCGTTGGCAATGTAATGGACTGGCAGTCAGGAGCTTGGCTGTAAGTCCTCGCTCAACTTATAATCTGACTATTATCTGACACCCGATGTCTAGCTTCTGGGGAACCCAAAAAGTCGAGATTGCTGCGATCCAGATCCTTCCAGTGACTCCCATCAACGAATACATGTACGACGCTGCTTGGGCGCAAGCCGTCTATGACTACACCCTTCCCGAACTCAACAACGCCACCTTCGGCGACGAATGGAAATCGGTCATCTATCTCGCTTACTCCCAGGCAAACGCTGCGGCTGCGGTACAGCGTTCCGCTTCGATCACTACGTGGGGCACAGGAAACTCTTACAGCAACCAACTCTACTTCCTCTCCACTCGTGCTGGTTCAGCGAATGTTTGCACAGCCGCCCCCGCAAACCCCATCGGCAACTTCTACATCCAGTCTACCACCAACAACGCCTACGTCGCGACCTCGAGTCTTCCCAACCTCATTGCATCCACCACTGATAAAACCCAGGCTGCTCAATTCAAATTCGCGTTTGCCCCGAACGCGGGTACGATCCAGGCCGTCTCGACGAATTTGTTCGTCACAGCCGACGCGTCAGGAACATTTACGATTTCTGCGGCTCGCAATGTTGCTATGGCGTGGGAGGTCTTCGTCATTCGCCAGAAGGCGGGCGCAGCAGGCGGTGTCTACTCCATCCTTGCTGCTTCGAATAAGCAGTATTTGACGTTGGGAGCTGGTGGAGCGTTGATCAACAATGGGGCTACGGAGGGGAGCAGCGTGGGGTTCAGGATTGTTACATAACCGCGGCGACGAGACCAGTATGCAATTCTTTTCCAGAAACCCGGGAGGAATTGCTTGTACTACTACTTCACGATTCCTAAAAAATTCCAGATCGTTCCACCTCCCTTAGGCCAGTGCTCGAATAGCGCTTTAGATCGCGCCCGGTGTTTAAAATATAATGCGATGGGTCCAAGTCAAGATTGAATATTGATCATGCATGGCAGTTCGGCGATTCCAGTTCGGCGATTCGTAAATGGCACCAGGGCCCCAACAGGGGCCATCCAAAGTCCGTTCTCCACCTTCTCCACAACTTCGACATTTTCAGTTTCGCGCTCGATCAAATGACATACGCCTTTCTACCAGTCTCCAGCACGAGCCGAGGAACCCTGGTTTGCCGCCAGAATCCCTCGAATCAATGCCACTCAACGGCAACATAATTGACGGGATGATATCGACTGGATATTTTGTACCTTGTCCTGGCCAAGGGTATGTGGATTTCAGCGATTGCAAAACGTGCTGATGCTATCTATTAGGTGTTGCTGGAGGTTGCACAAGCATCTGGTATGAATTCTGTCAGCAGACTGCGGTCATGGGCGGTTAATTCCTGTACGTACTTCTCTGGCTCTGCGTCAACGTCTATCAAGCACTGAGACAGGTATAGCCTCTCTGTCAAGCATGGGAGAGTTCTGCATTTAGTCCTGTCAACCAATCCGAAGAACTGGCCAAGCTATGTTCCGGGGCCCGGCAGACCACCACTGGTCAAAGCCCACCATTGATACGGTGGTCAGCAGAAGAGACGGTATCTTTGTCTTCCTTCCTCCTGTCCTGCTATTATCAAGCTTCCTGAATGTTTCCAGTACGACAACATTTCCGATCGCTTATGCCGAAGACTGACCTTTGTCGCGCGCAACCAGACACTGTCTCCACATCCCTCCTCTGCTGTAGAGAACCCCCGCTCAGTTTACGGAGGATCGCCAACTGCAGTTAACTTTGTCAATCGCTTTGAGACCGAATCTGCCAGAATATTCTGGATAGATTTCAACGGGAATCGGGTCCTGTTCACGGCGGTCGCGCCAGGCAGTTCCATTCGCCAGCAAACCCACGTCGGCCATCCCTGGGAGGTTGTTATCTCCCGTAGAGACGAAACGAGCTTGAAGGTCATATATTTTCCAACCTTCGCCGAGTCGAATGCCATCCTCGATAAAACCCTCTTTCCTGTCAAGGTGGGTCGAAATCTTCAGTGTTCCAAAAATGCTAATAAATTACGGCAATACGAAGCCCCTTCCTGCAATACGTCCATCAGATACCCCGAATCTCTTGTCGGTGCACGGTGGGCCATCGACCGCAATTGAGTTAGACAACCGTCTCTCCGTCGAGGTAAAGGTATTTTGGGTGAACTATTTTGGCAAGAGAGTCCTGTTTGCCACGGTACCGCCAAACCAGTCGTGCCGCCAGCTGACGTTCGTGGGGCATCCATGGGCAGTCATTGCTGAAAACGAGCAAGATCCCTTTGCCGTATTTTTTCCAGCTCCTTACGAAGGTACGGCGATCATTGATGACAGTCTTTTACGATTTCAGGGAGAGAGTAGCCCTGACTCCGAGGATCCGAGTTGTACACCTCGACCTATGGCATTTTAGATCATATAAATACTATATCTCTCAGGTTACATCGTTGCCGTCCTGAATCAATCCCAGTATACTTAGTACTAGTAGGTCTGTTCTTTAAAAGGTGTTCCGACCAGGTACCTCGATACGTACTATTGAATGAATGTTAAATTAGATTCAAGAGTAATCCACATCCGAGTCGTTACGTACCTATCTAAGAAAGCTTGAAGGCTGTGGCTTCGATGGATGAGTGCCCACGCAAACCGTGCGTAGAGCAGGGGATGCGATACCATCGCACGGTGGTCAAAGGGCGCGTTGTGGTAGCACTGGGGATACTCCCCGCCCTCTGATAGAAAGTGGACAACAAGCCGGCTGCCTTTCGGGACGATCACAAAGGTAACCGCTTTGAAACTGCGGGACATACAGGTCGGTGCGTAGTGCGAATACGTTTGCGTGGGTCTTAGTGGTATAGGGTCCGGGGTGAGAGCCTGAGGTAGATATACATCTCGTTCTTTTCTAGCTGTCAAACTTGACTAGTGACTGAGGATTTGTTTAGATTTGTGGCCTTGCCAGTGACTCATCCATAGCTCTTCGTCCTTTGGGACAATGTAAGCAGTCGTAAGCGACTGCACTGACCCTGTGACAAGATAGGTCTGGTTCCGGAGTTCAATCATTTGATCGGTATCGTCGATGTCGTAGAGGATCGACCGAAGCTCGCCATGTGGGCTATGCATTGCCCACAACAGCGGAAACGCGGCGTGTGGGAAACGGCACCGGCCCTGGAAGGGGGTCGTAGGCTGGAAGTTTACGGAAAGGGACGGAATCAGCGGGACGGCAGAGCTCGACGACCTGTGCAGGTGTCGGTGGACAGCAGTGGTTTCGGTCCGGGATCAACTCGGGGCGTCTTCCTGGTGGAAATCTTAAGTCGTCTATGGCCGCTATGCTCTAGAGTTGTGGTAGGATAGACAACGAGTTTCCTGAACATTGGGTAAGCTCAAGCTGAGACACGCGTCTTTCCACTCACAATGGATCTTCAAGCTTCTCGATCTCGTGTCGAATATGGTCAAAGGCCGCGTCTGCGATCGTCAACGAATGCCTGATAGGCTGTAGTGATTCTCTGCACGCTGCCTTTCCGAATGCCACCTTCCGTCGGGACTTTTATGAAGGAGAAAAGCGGCGAAGTCCAGCACGAGATGTCCGAAACAACACAGCTATCTCCGAAGCACCCGGGCGGACCGTGGCCTCCCACCTCCATCCACTTGACCAAGCCAGCTGTTCAACAAGAAGCCGTCCCATATGCTCAACCCAACACGTCCACACTCCTTATAAGTTCTCTTCCTCACGTCATAGCCGAAACACGCATCTCCAATAATGCTCAATCACCTCGCCATCATACTTCTCGCCTTTCGCCTTCCCTGGATCTGTGTTGACGCCGCCTCCGTCTCCTCCACCCCGGCGCAGACCTTCCACGGAATCGGCGGCTCCGGCGCCTGGTGGCCCAACGACGTCTACCACTTCCCCGAAGCCACACGACAGAACCTCTCCAATCTGCTCTTCTCCGCGAGCGGCCTCGGCCTCTCCAGCTACCGCTACAACATCGGCGCTGGTGGCGTGAGCGTCTCGAACCCAACGCGCGCGCCGGAGACGTTCTACGTTAGCCCCGGGGTGTACAACTTCTCGCGTGACGCGCAGGGCGCGTACTTCCTCCTCGAGGCAGCGAAGCGCGGCGTGCAGCACCTCACGGCGTTTGCGAACAGCGCGCCCGCGCCGCTCACGTCGGGAAAGGCGAGTTGCAATGGCGGGTTCGTTACGGGCACGGGCGCGGTGTATGGGACGTATCTCGCGGATGTCATCGCCCATTTCCGTGGGCTGGGCGCGAACATTGATCTTGTGTCCCCCATGAACGAGCCTGATAGCACCTTTGGCCCGTCACCCTGTGGGCAGGAGGGGATGCAGGTTCAGCCGAGCCAGTAGGTGTCTCTTGTCGTCGCACTTTTGGATGGGGATTGACCTTGAGGCCAGGCGTGCGGAAGTCGTCAACGGGCTGTATAATGCACTTTCTGCGAAGGGCTTGACCTCGGCTGTCGGGATATTGGCTGATGAGTCCTCAAATCTTGGAAGTGCCGGGAATGAGTACGCTTCCTGGTTGCCCCAGGTCCTCAACAGGGTGAACTTTCTGTAGTGTTTTGGTGTCGAATTTGGGCTCAGCGGCTTGCGATTTTGGGATAACAGGTCGCTGCGATCGTTCATCACACCTACGACTTCCCGAGCGATGCGACCTATACGTCCTATATCAGCAATACGAATCGGTTGTATCCAGGAAAAGTTACCTGGATGTCGGTGGGTCGTCGTCGCTATAAATGTGATTTGTGAGGTTGAGGTTCACCATTTAATAGGAAATTTGTTGCTCCGGTGGTAACCCAGATGGGAGCGGCAAAGGCTATTCTGGAGGATACGATCCCACGTAATTCTCGACGCGTTTCCTTACCAGGATCGCGAAGCTTATATAAAGGAGTGTATAGGATCAAGAACGCTCTGATGTTTGCGGGCTTGGTCTTCCAGAGTTTGGTTCTTGCCAATGAGCCACACTACGATGTGAGCCAAATCCTCATATCAAGCACCCGGGGAGGAAGGCTGATCGCTTCTCTGGTTATAGTTCTGGACACTCGTTTCCAACGGTGAGTCAGGGGTTTCTACAATGATCAGCGGACGGAGCTCACAGCGACGATGAGGCTTGTAGGACTCGGTTGCTCTCCATTGAACAACGCGGCGTGCCCAACTACCGCAAATTCAAACGGATGGAATGTAAGTTGCCTTTTAGCTCCCTTGGGCTAGGAACTGACACTCTTGTCATAGGATGGTCTCATCTATTACGACTCCAATTATGCCACAAATAAAAACTACGCCCTCTGTTAGATCTCTGACCAGCTTCTAATGAACGACGTTACTCACTCTATAATGCAGATGTGAAGAAGCAATTTTGGGCCTACAAACATTTCGGCAACTTTGTTAAACGTGAGTCTCCCAAATATACATGTCAATCAAACGAACTCACCATACGTCCAGCTGGCAGCCAACGCCGCCCTATCATTGGATCAGATGCGAACAAATTTACCATGGCAGTGTCGGACGCCAGCACATACTACATCCTAGCCATGAACCCCAACGCAGCAGATACGTCTTTGACTTTGACATTCCCTGACGCTGCTTGTGCAAGCCGCGCATTCCGCACATCCGCAACGGAGGACTTTGTGCAGCTGGGCGGTGCGGTGCAAAGTGGGACGAACTGGATTTTGGCTTTGAAAGGAACGAGCTTGACGACTTATATCTTTGACCGTAGGATCTGCTGAAGTTAATGGAATTTTGTAAATGTGAAATTGGTATACATTGTCCGCAATAGATCGTACTATGGTGAACGGTGGATCGACAAAAGCAAAGCAGAATAAGAGTGGAGATAGAACAGCCCCTAGCCGATACGATCGCTGAAATCATCCTCGGTGAAGATGGACCGGGTGTGAATTTGCTTGACACGGTCGTCCTTAAGCATTCTATAAGGAGTCAGATGCAGCTTAGGTGGTGCGGAATCGGGAGGAAACTTACCGATTGTCCACCCTCGCGTCCTCACCTTCAACTCCAACCACTGCCTGTGGTATTTTCGCTTCTAGCACCTGCGATATCCAATCCATTGAGATATCCATTAGAATGCTCGAAAAAGCACGCACATAGTGATTATCACAATGCGGACAATACTCGTCGCTTTCCTCATACGCCGTCATGTCCTTGCGAAAAGCCTTCTTGCACTTCTTGCACATGAAGGCCATCTCCGTCGTTTTTGCGAGCGCGTGGATCTGGTTCTCTGCGTGGCATTCGGCGCAGTCATACCACTGCTTGCAGCATGGTGCACGGATGGCGACCTGGGCGTTTAGGATGTGTTTACTGCATACGGCGAAGGCCCAGTCATTGGTACACTGATTAATCGGATGAGATGGGATTACAAGCAAAAGAAATTGAGGGTTTGAGCTCAAAAGGAGCTGGGTCGGAATGCTAGTGAGATCTGGAGAAATTTACTGACCACATGTTAGCGCAGAGAATTGTATCACGTCAAAGAGTACGATGGTGGATGCTACTCGGAACTCGGCTGAGTCAGCCGGCGCCTGAGGCTATTTCTTTCACTTCCTTGGGGAAATAACTCGCAAACGGGCCACTGAGTGCTGAGTGCTGAGCATTCTAATCCTCCTCGATGGGTTCTAGCGAGACCTGGCGGTTATTCACCAAGTGGTTTAAGTACTACACATTCAAGATCGTTGAGCAATGTACAAGGTGGAAGTCCGACTAGTTGACACCAATAAACAGGTTATGCTGTAATTATATAGTATAGTTCATATGAATGGTATTACCACGCTGAACGCAGGTGAAAGAAGCTTAAAAGCAGAGTGTGAAGGAAGCAAAGGTCAAGTGGACAAACCATGGCAGCGAAGCCCGGTGGATTAGTCATCCACAGGGGTATGAATTTCATGCTTGCTCCATCTCGCACCTTGAACTCGTTCATACCTTGCAATGACTGCCAGGCGGCAGGCCTCCACAACATCTCTGTCGAAATATGCTCGAGCAAGCTCACCGGGCTTGCAGAATCGATCTCTGGATTTCTGTAATGCGTTTTGGGGAATAGGCGATGGTGGTGTCGATGTTCTGTTTGCGCGTATGCGTGGCGCCACGAGGACTATGGAAGAGTTGAAGAATTTCTGGAAGGAGCGGTAAGTGGCTCTCGAGTTGTGTGTCTGCTTGGGACTTACACTATAGAGCAGAGCAGCAATCGAGGACGATTACGCGAAGCGACTTGGGAAGTTGGCAAAGTCAACACTGGGTAGGGACGAGATTGGGTAAGTCCACTCGTCCGTACACGGTTTCCATCATGGTCCATGGATCCTAGGCCTCTGGCCAGCTGCCTAGACTTGTATCATTTCGCAGTCCTGGAACGCGCTGGACCATGAGGCCTGTGTGATGATCGATCGCAGGTTCACAGTCTCACATTGCCGTTTAGGGAATTGCGGAACACCTTGGACACTATACGTCTCGAGACTGACAAGCAAGCCGGCTTCCATGCCACCCTTGCCGGCCAAGTTCGCAGCGAACTTGAAAACACGACCACTGCATTCCACGCACGGCAGCTCCACCACAAGAAGACATTCCAGGCCGGGATCGAGAAGGAGTTCAAGAACAAGCAGGCGCAGGAGAGCCATGTCAGCAAGGCGCGCGAAAAATACGAGCAAGACTGTGTTCGTATCAATTCGTACACCGCCCAGGCCTCCCTTGTCCAAGGCAAGGATCTCGAGAAGATAAACCTCAAGTTGGATCGGGCCCAGCAGACTGTGCAGACAAACGAGCGCGATTTTGCGAACTTTGCCAAGGTCTTACAGGATACCGTTCAGCGGTGGGAGCAGGACTGGAAGGCATTTTGCGATAGCTGCCAGGATATGGAGGAGCAGAGAATGGATTTCATGAAGGACAACATGTGGGCTTATGCAAATGCAGTTTCAACAGTCTGCGTCTCAGATGACGAGGTGAGTCTCCCTTCTCTTATAATATTCTGAACAACAATTCAACCTATGCTGTCTTAGTCTTGTGAGAAGATGCGAGTTGCGCTGGAACAAACGGAGCCCGAAAAGGACATGGAGAACTTCGTGCGCGATTACGGGACCGGAAATCAAATACCGGACCCTCCCCAATTCGTCAACTACAATACTCCGGACGCAATTCCATCTTCATCATCCAGGCCCACGTTCCGGCCAGCCCAATTTATCCGCACCTCACAGCGTGAAACCGTCCATCGTCAATCATCCATCCCCCCGCCTGAAGAGCCTGAAACTCCCCAGATTAATGCTGCCGGTATAGGTGCAGGCGGCTCAAGGAGAGACTCTCAATTTGATGCTCCTCTGGTTCGACAGCCGAGCCAGGCGAGGAGGGCGAGTAATATACCAGTACAACAAGCACCCCAGTCGAACGGTTTCGCAGGCCAGTCAGTTAGTCCCGGACCCGGACCTGGTACTTCACCGTCTCCCTCTGGACAAAACGTTAGGAGACAAAGCACCAACGTATCCCGTCAATCATATAGAGTCCCTCCCCAAGATCCTTTCGCAGAAACAATCGACCCTACAGCCGAGACGTACATTAAGGTTGGGAACAATGCCTACAAGGCGGATCCAAGCAAGGACCCACAGACGCAAACGCAGGGTGGGATGTTTAGCCGTCTCGGTTCTTCTCCGATGAAAGCAATCGGCAACGGCACAATGGATCCTCTCGCGAAGCACATGGAGGATCTGAAGAACGCCGTCACCAGCTCTGGCAGTGTCCGACGAAAATCCGTTCGCAGGAGCACTCCCACAGATCCAAGGGGTGCCCAACAATCCACCCGCCATCACCCCAACGATTCTACCGGTGCTTTCTCCCTCTCGCCCCCGGCCGCTGCGACCGTGCCCATTTCCTCCTCCCCACAAGGCGGGCCCCCGTCTCGCGACTACCGCAATTCCGCCGAGCTCGTCGTCGGCGTCCACCCCTCCGCGTCCGGCTCCTCCCGCCCCTCCTCCCCGAACCCGCCCACCGCGGCATTCATGGTCCCCAAATCCACGCCCTCCCCCGCCGGCTCTGAGATCATCCAGGAAGTCCTCACAGACTACCACCAATCCCTGCCCGGCGAGCACAAGTCCGTCTCCCGCTCCAACAGCACCGCCAGTCGCCGCGGCAGCACGAGTCAAACCCAACCTGGGCCAGGGCACATGCACAACCTCAGCCAAGGTCAGGGGCAGAACCTCGCGCGGCCCTCGAGCGCCCTCGGGCACCCGGGCATCGGCGCACACGGCGGGTCGCGCAGCAACAGTCCTCAGCCGCCCTCGCGCGGCCCAAGCCCTGCACCTCCCCAGAGCATGCGGAACAGGAATAGCAATAATAGTTATATTAGCGCGCCGCCTGCAGCTGGGCCTGGGGTTGCGCGTGCGCCGAGCCCGAACACGGTGGGGATTGCGCTGGACCCGAATGGAAGGGTGTTGCATGACGAGATGGCGCAGCGGTACCAGCAGCAACAGCAGCAGCAAAGGCAGCCGCCACCGCACCACCAGATACAGCACCCCCCGCCCCCGCAATTCCAGCCCCCGCAACAGCAACAGCAACAGCCACCTCCACCCCCGCAACAGCAGCAGCAGTCTCAGTACGCGCCACTCGGGAACGCAGGCCCGAACATGAACCCCGCCCAGCGCCGCACGAGCTACATGGCGCCCGTCGCCGTCGCGCCCCCGCCCGTCCAGAGCTACGGCGTCACCCCGTCCCCGCCTGCGATGTACCAAGCCCCGACCCCAGCGCACGCCTCACGCCCGAGCTACGTGCAGGCCCCGCCCCCGCCTGTGGTCCAGCAGCAGCCGGCGCCGGCGCCACAGCTATATAATACCAACCCGCCGTATCAGCCCCCGCCGCCGCAGGCCGTGGCGCTGTACCAGCCGCAGCCGCACGCGGGGATTGGGTACAACCAGAATGGGATGCAGCAGCAGCAACAGCATCAGGGGTATTATGGGCAACCACCACCGCAGCAACAGCAACAGCAAATACCACCACCACAGCAGCAGCAGCAGCAGTTGAGGACGCCGGGGTAGCAGCAACAGCAGCACCAGTATGGGGGATATCGCGGCCCGAGCCCGATTGCGCACCAGCGGACGCCGTCGCCGCAGCCGCCAGGGCAGATGGTGGCGCCGCCCACGGGCCAGACGACGGAGGAGGGCCATGGGATCTTGTTCTACGGTGCGTGATTGCTACTTCTCTTCTTCATAGATCGGGATGCTGATCTGTTGTATGTTTTTCATGTGATTTTATTTTTTTTCGGCGCTTCTTTTCGATGTATTTTTGACGCTGTCTCCTTGATCGGCATTTTCGGTTTGATACAGTGAAAGCGCTGTATGACTACGCGGCGACGATTGACGAGGAGTTTGACTTCCAGGCGGGGGACATTATTGCGGTCACTGCGACGCCGGAGGATGGGTGGTGGAGCGGGGAGCTACTCGACGAGGACCGCAGGCAGAAGGGCCGGCATGTCTTCCCCAGCAACTTTGTCTGCCTCTTCTAGCCGCATATCTGGTTGGTTAGTATTCGGGGGCGCTCGGGCTTCTGCTCCTGCTGGGTCGGAGACACTGGTTGTCGCCGTCCATCTTTGTTATCCATGCACTGTTCTGTTGATAACTGCTACGACTTGGGTATAATATCACTATCACTACTCACACACACACACGATTTACGACCTCCTCGCATATCGGACAGCTATCTCCGTCTCTACATATGTCCTGATCTGTACAAGCTTGTTTTACCCTGTGCTCTCCCTCATTTTTTATTAACTCGTCCTAGTTTTGATTTGGTTTGCCTCATGTGCTGTGGTCGTGGCTGTCTGCATCATCTTCGTCTGTATGTACGTACTCACTGTAGCCCACTCTATAGCCACGAGCCTTCGAAAAAAAATTCTCGTTAATCTCCCAGTTCCTCACATGGTAAAGCTTATTGGGCGCTGCCGATCCCTGAACCTTCAAGTTGTCGTTCATGCTATTCAGGTGTCTTGGGTAACAGACAGGCGGTGTACCTCCATATGTAACTGAAGATGGTTATCGAAGATGGTTATCGCATCCCCTCACTTCAAGTTGTCGTCGCCCCCGCCTATGGTGGGTTATCTACTGTAAACGTGTGGATATCTATCGCAGCTCAAGACTCGCCGGGAGCCTATAAGAAAGACTCGGGTCCGTTACACGCATGGATCCCGGACTCCCGGTGGTCAACCTATCCCATGTTGAGGTCGACTTGGCGCGTTGTTTAAACTTTACCCTCGCCCTCGTTCGTCGTTCGTCCGATATTCGTCCGGCTGATCCATTCCGAGCAGTCATTGGGTTTGACACGATGCAGGATCAGCTGGCCTAAGGAGGACCTTGGGAGGACCCCGACAACCCCCCAAAATGACTAATCCACCCAAGAAAATTCTATGCCCGGACGTGAATTTTGGGCGCGATTGCCCGGATTTCCTCAGGCCCATTGAGTGCGTTTATGCCTGGAATGTCGGATCAGGCGTCCTGGTCTGAGATGCCGGATGATTGCGCATCATTCACGGCCACGACAGGCTAAGATTTGTACCCAAAAGATCTATGCCCGGACCGGATAAGGCATTCCACCCTTTCCCCTGGCGGATCCAGGTCAAAATGCGTGCATTTATGCCCTGATTGGATCAGACACTAGCCACGTTCAAAGTTGAGCCAAGACCGCCGTGGTTGCGGTTGTGGCTCATCACCTGACCATATTTTCAGTCTCCGATTCTAACGCC
>JABCKH010000059.1:39554-50076 GCA_018851285.1 Lyophyllum semitale | reverse complement strand
AAAACTTCACTCCTGCGCCATTACGTAATCCGCACCAAATTCTTAAATTTTTTAGGTTTCCGCTCGCTGATATTCTCCTCCAGCTAGCCGCTATGTCGATCTGGTTGGCGCAGCAGGTGTGGTATGCGGTGCTGCGTATAGCCTCCGACGTGTGATAGTGTTCCGCAGTTCGAGTGGGAGCGGATGGGGAGGGGGACTGAACTACATTCGGATGAGATCCTTAGCCCAGAGGACGAAGGAATTGACTTACTCTGACCGCGTGCATGCAAGTCGTCGTGAGAAGCCTCATGATGTTGCCACATCCAGCTGCGAGATCAGCCTGCAACGGTAAGTGTGTATCAGCAAAGTGAGGAATTTTCATGAAGCGACCTACCAGGCAGATGGTGCGAAGGGCATCTGAATGATGTCGAGGATGGATGTGAAGTCTGCTAGAATTATAACCCCTCAGTCTGGTACCCTGAAGACGCGTTAGGACTCGGAATGACTAACCCAGCGCGTTAGTTAGAGTTTTTCGAATTTAGACATCGGGGGCGTCCAGGCTCGTTACCATCCTGCTGACGCACAACGTCTGCAGGATAAGATGCACGACCTAAGATGCACGACCTGGTGGTGTAACGGTAACACATCTGTCACGTGTGTCGATGGCTCTCTCCACTCTATACGCGGAAGAACCTCGTTCGAATCGGGGTCAGGTCATGAAATCACGTAATAAAAATCGTTTGCCTTTTGGCCCATGGCCAGGGACAGTCTTTCACTTTGCCATTCGGTTTGAGGTGTCGAGGAGAACACTTGCCCACAGCTAAATAGCGTTAGAGTGGATATCATCTTTCTAACCAGCTCCGCTATATAGCCAGAAGTTCAGCTAGGACAAGGCGGATGGAGGGACGAATGCTTACGTGGTCGCGATGCTCCGTTCTTGAATCAAAGGGATCCCAACTCGCGATTACGAAGGCCTGCAACTGGGAGCTTAGTTTGATACGTGCACGAGATTTAGATACGAACGCACCTCGGTAATTTTAGTGAGAGCAGTTTGGGCTGCTGCAACAGAAATTAATAGGTAGTCTTCTTGTAGAAAGGCATGGCGCTCTGAATAGGCTGCGTAACACGGGATATCATATCATAAAAACCCACGATTCCAGATGCGGAGCGGTGATTGATGCAGCGTTGGTGAAATGCAATGGGAGAATCAGTGCATTTCCGATTATCAGAGGGGACTGATACAATCGGAATGATGGGGTTCACTTTCGTACTGTGCACGGTGATCTGGATACTCCGAGAGCACAGATATACCAGCCTTGTTCTGACTGGACAGAGCCAAGGTTTGATCTTGTACTCCTGAGGATCGTTGAAGATATGATGGTGATAGAGTGAATTAGGCCGTGAGCTAGAGTATCGTATGTACATCACCGTCGAAGGATATCACCAGTGACAATCAAGTCATAGCATCCTCAGGCACAACTGGTCTGAACACCGTCGTCGACCTCTTCCCCTCCTTACCCAGCCCAGCAGCACGTTCGGCTTCCTCTATCGTGTACGCCGGCTGCTTGAGCTCTTTACACCGCCGCTTATGGACCTTACTCCGCCAGTGGGATTGGAGCGCAGCGTCAGTCTCGTAATGCCTATTAATGTGCTCAGCACGAGAAAATAAAATACAACAGTTAGTAGACGTACTTGGCACATTCCACGCAGTAATGTTGGCCGAGACCAGGCTTCTCATAGTCAAGGGGTTGTGCTTCTAAGGCTGCCCTATTCTAAAAGCAATGATTAGATATTTTAAAAAAGTACAGAATTGCGGGCTGACGAACTTTTGGATCTAGGTCGATAAGCTGTATCAAGTCTAAATCTCTCGACCTGACCTGTGGAGACATTGGCAAACGTACTGATAGAGGAATAATATAAGCTTACGCGAGTCCGCGATGCCCTGTGTACATCCCTCCGGGCGTGATGAGCTCTCGAACGACGAAGACGTCCCATCGAGAATTTTTTATCGTTGGAGAGACAACGAAAGAGTGTTTACGTGTATTGTGAAGATATTTGATCTGAAGATGATTGCCAAACAAATTGAAGGTGCAGGTCGGGTTCCTCGGCATTCGCTTTCCAGGTCAATTCCATGTCGTACACAATATTCAGAATCAATGTGCTACATATGCCGAACTCCTGCTCTTGTGTCTTTCCCCCCAACGAACTGAGAAATAGATCGCTAGTTGTACCCCGCCATGATTGCGCAAGGTCTTTCAGCAAGCCGTCTGTCGTGTTTGGCACCTACCAGTGAGAAATGTCAGCTTCACGAACTCCCCACGAATAGATGAACTGACGACTTGTAAAGGGGCGAGAAGCCGCAACAATGCAGGGTTTTTAGACCTGTGAGAAAGACCAGCCATTAGTCTAACGACGAGGCCTGACTTCGCGCGAGGGCTATTTACAATCCTGCAAGCAATGTCCATGGTCAGTATTGGTGTATCTCTCAGAATAAATGGCCTCACAGTGTCCCTGCGACCTTGAAAAAATTTCTTCAGGTCTCAGCGCAACATGTACATCCAATGAGGGTGAAGGCGTGAAAGAAAACGTACAGGGCGCGTTTAGACAACCGGCGCCTGGAACACTGGGCGTCGCAAGCACCTGCGAGCCAAGCAAGACTATAATTCCTAGAACTGACTTGTACATGATGATCTTGTCCGGGCGAAGCGAGAAGTGGTCGTCAGTGCGTGTAGTTCAGTTTTGTTTGGCTTGTCTCATATACGAAACCTTGCACAGATCTCGATCTTCAATGACCGCTGTCACCTTAGTACAGTGCAGTGCGCCATGCTAGTGGCCCTTCATGCAGACATCGTGACAAGGACCAAAGAAGCGCCATATTCCTTGAACATGTGCCTTCTAAAGCATCGCTTCACCACATCATAGCCAATCAAAAGCTCTACCGAGCGCTTCCGCTATGGGATGTTCAGTCACAAACAGTTTGTTAAACGCGCGTCTTGGTTTCTTCTTACTCGGGATCAGATTGGTTCTAGCCTGAGATTCGATTTAGTCTGTCAAGCCGTTACTGTGAGTAGCCCTTACTACTTAGCGTCAATCGAGACTATAGATCGATCTAACGATACACATTTTTTCTCGGCAGCTTCAGTCCAAACTTCAAGCATCGCAATGGAAAATTAATTCGAGGTACCTGCGATCAACTTCGCTAGGTAAAAGCGACAGAGTAACAGTAAACACTCCGGTGAATACGAGCGTCAGGCGGGGCACGAACTCCGTCTCGCAACCTCGCTGTTCGAGCATCTCGACTCGCTGGGCTCCACTCTCCCGCCCGGCGCGGCACCGGTCACACATTCTCCACTAGCAATAACAATACCGAGCTCAGCGACAACGCCTCGGGACGAGGAACCGAGTGGAGGAAGTCAAGCCCAATCGATTCTTCAACCCTGACCCACGCACCAGCCCTACGACATCCTCTGCGCTCATGGCTCCAACACCTCAAGCAATATGACATATGGACGACACGAACACCATCTTCTCACACTTCGATGTTCGATGCTCGAATCGCTGAGCTCCATCCTCCCGGCACCAGTTGCGCCTTCTCCACCAGCAACGAAACGGTGATGAGCACTGGTGTGACGAGCTCACTCGACGATGTCTCGAGGTCAAGTCGACGACGAGGCGAGGGGGATACCAGCGTCAGGTCGGCGAGGAACGTGCTTAAGCCCGAGCGAGATTATGGCCCGCTGCTTGTGCGTCGGACACTGGGAAGTACAATGGGGTCTGCTACATCTACAGCGGGTGGGAAACGGGAATGGAAATGAGAAGCAGGCACCGATAGGCCTGGCTCGGGGTTAGGGTCGGGGACGGATAATGCCAGTGGGATGGGTCATCGGTGTGAAGGACTGTCGCCCGCCGGCGTCGGTCCAGGGGAAAGCGGGGAGAGGATGTTAATGTGATGGAGAACTTGGAAGAACGCTGGTGGGTTGGTTCAGGGTTGGTTGGTCTAGGAGGCACACAGTAAGTTCTGCAAGGCTCCCTCGCGCGTAATTTCAACTGATTTCGAACCTTCGATAAGGGCGAAGTCCCGCATAAGTTAGTATCAAGCTCCCCTTCAAGGTCGCCTGCTCCGGGGGCAAACTCGAGGTCGGATGATCCTCCTTTGGGAAAGGCTTTGAGCTCGGTGGATGGGCCAAGTAAGTTGTTATGACCCACTTTCGTCCCTTCTCATCTAATTACATCCGCCGAAGTATCTGCTACATAGCCCCCTTTAGGTCTCGATTTAGGAACACTGCATCGAGTCAGATTTAATGCCGCAGAGCTTGTCCATGACAGCGCTCGCAATGTTGCGCCACTTCGCACACACACAGAACATCGACGTCCCCGTATCGCAGGCCGGAAACGTACTCAGCAACCACTAGAGCGTACGCCGTGGCACCGATCTCGGCAGGTGAGCATGCCTCTTCCTTGCTTCTCTTCCGCTGACCTATATCTGCTCAACCCCGCAGACCATCGAACGACACTGCGGCTGCCCCCGCTGACCTTCTGCATCGACTTTGCGCAGATGATGACGCCGTACCTCACGTCATGCATACGCCCATGGTCCTCTCAATCGCGGCAGACGCAGTGGGGCAGTAGGAAGGAGGTAAGGATTGTGGAGGAGGACGGGTGGATGTCATGGACGGGGACAGCGACGAAGATGGATTGATAAGTTCCCGTGAGGCTGGCTGGAGTCGGCTTGCGTACATAGCTGGCATCTGGGATTAAACACGTTGGGGACACCAGTCGCGTTTCACGGGTTCACATTTATTCACTGGCAACGGTGAGTTTCTGAAAAAGACAACGCACAGTCGACTGAAATAGATCATAGATAATAATAAACGCCTATCCGGCTGATGTAACGCTGATGACCCAGGCCGACGGCGTCGGACGTTAGTCATCTAAAGTGCGTGATGACGCATTTTGTTTACCCACTGGTTTTGCCTCCGCTCATTGACGCCAAGATTGTGACGCCAACGACTAAAACCATTTTACTGTGATGGGTCCGACCGTTGGTGTCAAGGCATGGACAACCAACCATGGACACTGGGTAAAACGTGTCACTAACTTTTAGTAAATAGGTAGCCATGATAGTCATTCAACTACGCGATGTCAATGACTTGTGGTCATCGCTGGAGAGCCATCGGCTCTCGTTTAAAACTGCGGCTATATGTTGGAATCTTAACTCACCAACCGCACTATGGCCACCGAAATCCAACAGCTATCGGACCTCATCTCGTCGTCAGTGTCGGTCCTACTCCAAGCGTGCAAGGAAAGCAACACACCCTTCCCGCACCCCAATGAGCCTTTGAGCCTGCAATCGGAGGCATTCCGCCAGAACCAGGTCGCAGCTAATGCGACGAATATCATCGCTGCTGCGGCAATGCAGCTCGCGGAGCGCGTGTTGCCGCCCCACATGTCTATAATGAGTATTGTCTCTGGTGTACGTTTTTCAATAATGTCGGACATCGTGAAGGTGGCTTAAATTGAGTGTTTGAATTAGCATTACAAGAATGCCGCACTTCGTACGGCCTTGGAGCTAAATGTGACGGAGATCCTCCGTGAAGCTGGACCGCAGGTGTGTCGCGAGGTCTCGCAAAGGTGGATTCGTACTTATCGAAGAGCTCCTACTAGGGATTGCATGTCACCCGCATTGCGAAGATATGTGGTGTGGACAGTAACAAACTCAGTAGGTTTCGTTCTAGAGGTGTGCTTCCATAGGTCCCGCCGAGGCTTACGATGATCGCTAGGCAGATTGCTTCGCATGCTGGCCCTCAACCAGTGCTACAGAGAGGTCACTCCCGATGTCTACGCTAACACGAGAATATCTTCCGCCATGGATAGTGGCAAATCCTTCGCCGAGCTATTGAAAAAGTGCGTATTCACCTACGCAGTCGCATGGTTCCTAGTCATATCATACATCACAGGCCCGAAGATAAACACGAGGGAACTTCAGGCTTCGCAGCCATTGTTGAACACTTGTACGCCCGCCCTACCGCAGTTATCTGCCAATGAACGAAACTAAAGCTTCCTTCAGCTCCGGTGATGGCGCAAAATCCTCCGCTCATATCTTGGAGAACCTGCAGGACCCGAAGACGGCTTACTCAGACGAGCCTAATCACGCACTCTTCAACCGTGCCTTCAATTTCGACGCGTCTCTGTTTGCATGGTACGATGCACCAGGGGAGTCATACCGCCGCCGTCGCTTCGATATTGGCATGCGCGGGATGGCGGAAATGCAGCCGCGCGATATCTTGGATGACGGTGTGTGCCCTTTTTATTTTGGAAGGCGGATGTGGGAGCTAATTATCCCTATCGTGTCCGATCTGCTCAGTTTTGGACTGGAAATCACTCCCGAAAGGGTCTGTCGTCGTCGACGTCGGCGGAGGGATTGGGACAAGTTCTGTTGCTGTCGCCAGGAACAACAAACACTTGAAGTTCACCGTACAGGACATGGCGGCCACATGCGAAAAAGCCGAAATTGTACGTTTTCTGCCTGGATCCGTTCAAGGTTACTCACACAATCCGCAGCATTGGAGCAAAGAATATCCCGAGGTGATCGACAGACTTACCTTCACGCGTAAGCATCCCAAACTACGGAATATAATCTCTAGCTGATTTATATCGATCCTTGACAGCCCACGATTTCTTTCAGCCCCAGCCTGTCACCAACGCGTCCGTGTTTATCTTGAAACAGGTCCTGCACATGTGGAGCGACCCCTACTGTGCCAAGATCCTCAAGGCGCTCCGCGCAGCGGCAACGCCCAACACCAAGCTGGTCGTCATTGACAGTATTATCGCCTATGCATGCCATGACCCCTCGATCGACTCCGGCTTGAACAACGACTACCACGAGGCGCCTGCGCCACTCCTGCCAAACTTCGGTGCGGCAAGTGTGATGCCGTATGTCCTTGATCTCGGGGTAAGCAGTCCCGGGCCCTTCGAGTGTTCTTGTCCACGAAACTAATCGGCGACGACAGATGATGGTATTCCTCAATTCGCAGGAGCGGACGATCGGGCAACTGGATAAGCTGTTGAGGAGCACTGGGTGGAAACTTGTTCAGGTGAGACAGCGTGACACGAGCAACCCTGCTACGATCGTCTGTAGCGTACTTTAAGCACTTCTCGATATTCTGGGCCGTTTTTTTCCTACTGTCTGTCTGGCCTCATGGGCGCGCTACCTACGCTAACCAGCATTCAACTGTTGGTAGTAATAGTATTACAATTACACTCGAACTCTGGACCTCTCGCGCGTGGCTGATAATGATGTTGTGACATAGCGCGAGACTTCGATAGCAGATGGCCGTTTTTGTTATGTAATTGCTGGAGAACCCTTGCATGTTATGTTTCAAAAATGCCACTCAGACTAGTATTCGTACTTTGATTCTCTGAGTCGTCGGAAGTGAGTTATGTTCGACGCCGGTGCTCCGTTGCAGGACTTCGTATCTGTGTCATTGGAGAAGTGCCGGGGGTACAATATCCCATCGAGTCGCCATTATTCTGCCGCAGTCAATCGTTTGGCCAACGTTCGACCTGAACTATCCAAGTTACGCAGTATCGTGTTATGCATAAGAATAAATAAGAATGTGTGTGGGAAGCTATACTTGTTGTACATAACGAAGCTCGACTCGACGTAGTTATACATGGTACCGGTGACATGGTTGAGACTTAACTGAAATATTAAATAAGGACCAAAGTTGGGGTCAGTGGAGCTATCTCCGTCTGCCTCCCCCTGCAAAATTCTGTCAATATCAAGTTTTTTCGTATTGAAGGGCGGGACACGAACTTTGGTAAATCCTCACAGAGGAAGAATCATTGTTCGAGTTTGAAACGACATGACTCGTCGTATTGCCAGAATTTCCCCTGATTACACTGCCAGAATAAATGACTTGGTTCCCGCCGGACATGAAGCTTCCCTGCGAAGAGGGACGTCCAGGATGCGCTTCCTGAAGTGCAGATGTAGCGTAGAGACCAGCGGAAATTTGGAGACTAGAAACGGTTTGGCTTGAAGCAGGAGATGTGGATTGGAGACCCGGGAGAAAAGGGTTTTTCTGGCGAAATGGATTCGATGTGTATACCGGAAGCGTTGCTGGGACATGAGCTGGTTGATGTGCGATATCCTCCCGATCCACGCGAGCCTGAGAAGCCTTGATTCTTTCGGTATCGTGCTTCTCTCTCTCGGCTCTCGACTTGTCGGCCATCTCCTGCTCAGCCTCTTCCTTCTCGGCCCTCCGCTTCTTAGCAGCCTGTTTGTTTTCGACTCTTGCCTGCTCGGCCGCGTCGTCCACGATACAGACGGATGCTCTCTGCTGCTCCTCGATAAGTAAGGATCCCTGCCTCCGAACCTCGCCCTCATGTAGGTCTTTGGTTTGACTTGCCACATGAGAAAGTTGCTGCTGAATTGCCGCAAGTGTATCTTGTATGGAGATGGACGACTTCAGCTATAGAGATGTACGTTAAGTAGAAGATTGAGCAGCGAAAAACGAAAGGGTACAGACACTGAATTCATCCAGGGACTGCTTCAGTCGTTCGCGATACTCAAGTATCATCCCAGTGTCGGATTTGTACTGAACCATTTGGAGGATTCTGTTCCTCGATGCTTGCGTTTTGGTGTAGTTGTAGATCTCGTGCAATGTACTAGATACGATGAGATCAGAAGACGACGATACGGAGGGGGCAGACATACTCAGCAAGATCTCTCGCGTGGTCCAAGTATGTCGGGGTTACAGCAGCTACACCCACTACAGTTTGCTTATCCCTGCATAGGATGATATACACGAGAGCACAGGCGTCACTTGCGAGACGCCGAAACCCGTCTTTATTGCTCTTCACGCTCTACATGGATCTATGAGTCAAACCCCACGACAGCGATTAACGTAGCCTGCTTACCTGGATTATGGTGACTATACGCAACGCCACTCCAGCGGCCTCTTGCAAGTAGGGCACTGGTGTCAGTCGCGCAGCATCAGCAAGTGTCGATAACACCAAGTTAGATGAGTCGAGGGCGATGTCAAGTCTCGATGGTCGCTTGGGCGGCCGCTTTGCCTTTGCCGTCCACAACATGTTGGTGGAGGGAGGAGGGTAAGCATTTTGATTCCGATGTTTGGGCATTAAGACTCCTACGTGTTGAAAGACCTCCACAAAGACAAGGGCGTAGTCAATCGGCGACAAGTTCTTGAGATACAAGAACAATGCAACGGTTCCTCAGGCTGTGCATGGCACACCAATCGCTGTGGTGCTCCGTGCCTTATATGACAATCATATGAATGATTGACGCCGCCTTGTAGTACAAGACACAAAGGGCTTGTGCGACTATCGGAAAATGGTTGCGGTATGAGCAAGAATACAAAGCGTTTCACCTAAACACATTTGCGGAAGCCGTAGGCCGCTTGATCTCTGTTATGGTGCACAGTACGTCTCGTTGGACAATTACTCAAGCCTAAGTTTACGGTCGTGGCGGAACGGGCTGCAGTCCGAACTATCACGATGGGAGGGGAAAAAAAAAGTATAATGGGCATACCACTTTTGATTGAACGCACATGGGGACAACGTAAGTAAAACTTGTACAGCTTGAATGGAATAGCGATTGAACGTTCTCTAACGTCCTGGGACTTCCTGAAGCTTTGAAGGCAAGCAATGAAAAGCCGCAATTCTGGTGGGACAAGGGAATCGGATGGAGGAAGGGCTTGCTCGGCATCTGCCGATCAATGGCTGTACATGCATAAACATCGCGTCAACATCGCGTCAATATTCGAAAACAACGATCATCCGGGGGTTCGAAAAGATTCAAATGCATCGGACATAAGTATATGATAGCCTGTCAATCCGAGAGGACAAATTAGTGCGTGACTGGAAACGCTGCTCACTACCCTTCAAACGTCAAATTTGGTGTCGAGTGTCCTTGAGGGCTTTTTTACTGGTTCCTATTTTCAATTTTGCACACACCGCCCGATCGACCTTCTCAAAAACCATAAGGCGGCATTCGGATCTGGAGCAGCTTTGGTGGAAGATTAGTGGGCGGAGATGGCGCAACGGGCTTCGAATTGCATACATATGACGAGGTGAGAGGCATCGCAGGTCAGTTGCGCCTCAAAGAGGCTGAACTCAATCGGAAGCAGCTCATAGTATCTGAGATCGTGCGAGGGGCAGCAGACGGCGAATATCGTGTGAGATAGGACTCTAGGCGATGGAATTGGTATTAGATCTCGAAGACGATTTGAACATGAGAAAAGAGTACTCACAATTTTGGTCTGCGCTCGCATCTCCGAGTCTCGTATTAAGCCATAATATCGAAAGTTTTGGCCATGTCCGATCCAAAAGAAGGTTACTGACCTGAAGGTCCGATCCAGGTTGCGGACTCATGGGCGCGGACCAATTGGCCCTGTCGTGGATGAAACTGAGGTAAAAGCCTGAGAAAGAAAAGGTCGAACCTCTCGCGCTCCCGGAGGCTGATGCTGGCTGAGGATAACAACGAAAATAGGTCTGAGGGACACATCTGGGACACACCTGTCTG
>JABCKH010000059.1:0-39477 GCA_018851285.1 Lyophyllum semitale | reverse complement strand
CCTGTCTGTACCGACGTCCGATCCATTCTGCGGACATATCTGGTCGGTGAAAATGTCCGATCCATGTTGCGTGTATGGCAAAAAAAATCGACGAGGTCTGATCCTGGTGCGTACCCAATTAACCCAAAATGTTGCGGATATATTTGCTCAAATTCGACGATTTCATAGGTAGGGATATGCGGGGGTCCTGGGTTAGGGTTTCTCAATAAAAGTTTTGCCATGGCCCATTTCGGCGAACTTAGGCGTCCTTCCCTGCGACTTGAAACGCGAATGAGCGACAGGGCGTTCGCGAAGTTCTGAAGGCCTCGACGACAGCATTGAGCCTTCAATTCCCCCGAAATTACTCTTAAATCATAGCATTGAGCGATCGGACTGTGGGTCCCTTTGAACCTCTGATGTGACACGACTTCGGACTTCCGCTCACTTACCCAAACCTAGTATCATTCACAGCGCAGGGCAGGCGTCGATTTAATGACCTCTGCCGTAGGCAAGTCAACCCACGATATATCAGCATCGTACACAAGTTAGGTAGCAAACTCGGTACCAGTTTGCTTGATCGTTCTTATCGCGAGGTCTGCACGGTACGCACTCTAGGAGAGGGTACAAGTGTGAAAACTAATGCATATGATTCATAGTCGAAAATAAATGGTAATCGTCAACGTCATCATTGTATCGTACCGTCGTAAACTTCGTCAGAACCCTTGCAACGCACAACAAAAGCCTGCATAAAGCCCAAGATAGCCGTGTTGAACGGAATCTCCCAACCTCTAGCGTGTCGACAATTGAACTAAACCAATCGGAATAAGAAGCAACATCTGGTGAGATTTAGTTACTATTATGTCGTGACAGAAGCATGGAAGTACTCACCGAGTTCCACAGTTCAAAAGCTACTTCACTCATGCCTGAGTGCCAGCCGGCGTACCGGCGCCCGCAGTGCTGGATATAACCGTTTGAGGAGGGGGGCGGAAGCATCCAACCGTCTTACATGACCATATATTGGCGTCATTGTAATCGACGTTGTCGGGCGTGGTCGTATGTCTTCCCTGGTGACAATATCCCGCCCTTTCGCCCGGCCTTATTTTCGTGTTGCAGCATCTGTTGAGAATGTAAACCTCCATCACCGCTGTTTTCGTCACCATAGCCGGCTGGCCCTCGGTGTCAGTCTGCGTCCCGTTCCCGGCCTCGCCCAAGATCGCAGGATTGTTGGTCTTGATATGTACCTTCGTAGCTCCGTGTGATGCATCCGAAACTGGGCCAGTCGTCCCATGCACCTCGGCCTTGCTGTGCGCAATCACGCAGGCTAGTGGGTTGTTCTCGCGTTCTAGGTAGCTGTGGTGGCACCGAATGCAATGGCGTTGCTGCTTGTCTTTCACTGCCGCTTTGTGCTTCTTCGTAACGATGCCTGCCGTTTCGAGGGCATCGAGGAGATGGTGAATTTGGTCAATGTGCATATTTTGAATGCTATGGGCTAATTGAGCGTGCAGGGCGCTGGGTGAGATGTCTCTGAGAGCGTATCTGATGACGTTCGCCTCCTCGCAGTTATAGTTGGAGAACGACGAGTTCTGTGCTCGAGCTGGTATAGCGCGAATGGGACGAGGGTTGTTGGGATGCTGAGTCGACATTGGGAATGGACTGGGTCTGGATGGGACTGAGGCTTGAACCCGGCATCAACCACCCTTTTATGCCGTTCAAGAAAGGTGTGGCATGCTGAGCCACTGTGTGGCTGTCAACGGCCAAAGCGCAAAAACTGTGGCAGCCTTTGAAGCAGCGTAGCAGCTAATGGCCCAAGCATGATCACAGTGCAAGAGTCACAGGGACAGACGGCAAAAATAAGTAATGTGGAACGGTACTCACGAGACGAATTCTAGTGGCTTCTGGGAAGACAAAAAGAACATCCCGCACATGTGGGCCCGTGTTCCTTGTGACGGGTGGCCCAAGGTGGCAGTGGCAGTTGAGTGGCAGTGTCGTCGATCTCGACCTCGGAAGTGGTTCTGCTGGTCGACGAAATTTTTGGATGGTTTGGAGGGGTAGTTCTCTGCGAGTCCTCGGTTGGTAGGTCACGGTAATTATTTACGATATAAGAAATTGGAAGTTGGGCATCTCGGTCTCCTACATAACTCCTAGGTGTCAATGTAAAATTTCTACACGGCACAAAAGCTCAGAGGACGAATTAGCAAGTCAACATGTACAGACTCGCAAGTCGGGAATTATTGAATCACGAGTCGAACATGACGCCAAGTCACTATGAAAAAAAAATCGATCCGCATCTGTAAGTAGTGGGAAAATGTATCCAGTCCCAGTGCAGAAGAGGGAGCTGGGACCTTCTGAAGGACCGTGAGATCCGGAGTTTACGAAGTTCTCTGAAAAGAAGCAATTCGCTCTGTCAACTCGGATGCATTAGTTAACAATTGGAAGAAGAGGCAGACGTGCCGAAGTGAAATCACATGAATCCGCGCAGCAGGCAGGCGGCGAGACGCCATCTCTAACCGAGTCAAATCAGAAGGGGTCTAATATTCGAAACATAGCGGCAAAGGTACAGCGCCGGACAGGACCTATGACATTGGAAAGACATGTGGGGGAAAATGTTTCGAATGAGCATTAAACCGTGGAGTATTCAAGTAAGCGCTAGGGATATTTTTTGGAACAGAGATGAGACAAGCCTGCGGCTATGAATCCCGTAAATGGACGCAGTGAGGTTAATTCGATGCTTCCCAGGCGAACGGAGAAGGTAGAGCCATGTGCAGCCATACAAATTTGGACGGTGCCTGTGGAAACGCGGTTTCAAAGTGTTTAACAAAATCACCGCCTTCAATCAAGTGAGAATGATGATGGGAGAGGATCCATGGAATGCTCAGTCGAGTGCCCTTGCAACTGCTCGTTTCCGAAGAAAAAACGGCAAAATCCGCAAACCATATTTATGGCGAGTATCTGGATCGCCGGCGATTAACTTATGGCCTTCCATATATCGCAGCGCAAGAAAATGCAGAAACTGAGAAAAGGACCATCTTCACACAACCCTATGATATGAAAACGAGAAACATGAAACTACCTTCTAGGTTTTCAAGGTATACATACCGAAGTTAAGAATATTAAAACAGCGCACCTGTTCATGGTAGGCATTTGCATAATTGATGTCCGAAATGTGCGAAATACAAGATCAACGACTGTTGCTGTCCCGCTGGGCACGCGAGGCCTATATGTCATGTCAAGGATGGCCACTGCGTCCAACTCGGAGTCGGGTTGGAATTCTGCTCGGACATGGTAAGCGTAATTCCAGATAATACAGAAAATACTCAGGATGGACCAAGCCGAAACGATCATCGGCATCGACCGGGTGGCCCCATTCAAGTAAATATCGCATCATCAACCGCATCATGATAGATGCACGTTGAACCTTGAGGCAGCTCAACTGCCAAATAAAGGTTATGGCATGCGAATGGGCTCCATCGCATTGCTGAAGGTGAAGCATGAAGTGTGACGAATACGGATTGACAGCGGGCAATAGCGAGCATTCAAGGAAGACGTTCGTCGGCTGTTGTTACTATATGTGCATGATGAGCAAGAATACACTATCAGACTCTGAACGCCTGCTCACTGGGTTTCGAGTTCTAACGATACTCGAGCATTGCATGGCGCCACACGAGCCTCGGGGCGGCATATTTCCATTTCTGTTCATTCAATTTGCCATCGTCGATTGAACTCGCTCGTCGCCTACTGGAGGTATCATCTGAACGAGCGCTGCCGTTGAGATCAATGGAACAAGTGTTCAGCAGATTGCGAAGCGTCGATTAGACGCCTAACCTGCCAATTTTGGAGGTGTGGATAGCACAAGTGGATGTCTCATGCATGAATCACCGATGGAGGCGGACGCATCGTAAGTGTCTACCAATAAAAGAATTCCGTGGAGGCTCCTGGTATTCAGTGGTAAGCGATCTTTAGTTCTACCTACATTCGAGTCAAAAACTCACAAAAGAGGAAGTATGTGGAGAATAGAATCGAATGCTAAACGTATTGATTCGTGATCCAAGATATCTGACCTCGGATACGAAACCCGAATGAACCTCAACCTAATCTTTGTTCTGTGTTATACGTAGATTGCCGGTGTTGTTCGTTGCTACCCCGCCCCAGTCAGCTGAGGATGAGACAATTCTGAAGGCTCAGACGTGGGCTCACCGTGCCGGGGTAGGGAGGCTTGCACCGCACCATATCCCATCTACCAATCACGATGTTGAATGGATCTGGAAGGTTGATCCCAAGGCGAGTTGAGCTGAGCCACTGCGATCGAAAATGCAGCCGTCAGCTATGAGGAAAGGTATCTCGAGGAGGCTATGGTAATGATGGGCAGACAAGTCGCGAAGATTATCCGTCACGAAACTAGGTCAAATTGACCGCGGATGCGAGGATGGACGCACGATCTATGGCAGATGCTGGATAGATTCCGAGGCATGAGCTCATGTCAACTCTCGTTATCAACTCCAACTCGCACCTGGATCTGACACAGTGTCTACTTGGACTTCACGAGCTCCATGAGACGTCCGCACAATTTTCCGTTGTAATTTAGTTGTCGCTTGCACTCGTATACCTGCTTATCAGATCCAATCTAACATATGATTCCATTCTGAAATACCAATGAACGATATGATGGTCGATGCGGATGATGGACAACCTCCATCATGATCACGCACCCGCGCCTGGAATAGGACATAATAACAATCAGCACAACTCGTCAACTTGTCAGATGAGACTTACGGCATACATAGGTTCAATTGACTAGATGGCTACTCTGATCCTACGGCAGTAAAAATGAACGAAAAAAACCAAGGATTTTGATATTTGATAGTGGCGATGTGAGAAACGACCGCGATTTAAGATTTGATGGAAAGACGCCCAAGAAGAAATCCTCATGAGGCAATTGCTCGTCGAGCCGAGACTTTCGAACCATCGAGAGCTGGATCGACGATAGTAACGGGGCGCAGGCTGACGCGCAGGGGGTTTGGCGATATGATTTCATTCGAAGATCGTTGCAGAAATGACAAGAGCTGCGAAACCTTGCTTTAAAAAATAACAAAACTTGTATATATAAAAAACATACTCTAATTCACGATTGACCCTGTACAAATTTGTTCTGCATGCCTATGCACGGCGGGAACGACGACGCCACGCCCCCTGGTAAGTAGCGCTTGGGTAGCGCACAGCTTGATGCGGAAGCAAAATCCGCATCAGATCCTAGCACTGATCGTCTTGTTCTGAGAGGGATCGTGATCTATCATGATGGGGGCTGATGCCCATGGGGGATTGGCTGGTACGGGCGATCAATCAGTTAATGATCGGCGACGACATACACATGGACCCACAAGGCTCAGCTTGTTTGTACCGTCAAGGCAACGCACAATCTCGAATATCTGGAAAAGAAAGACGAACAAGGGTTACTAAAACAGTCAGACCCGTCGATGCAGTGGAGTGTCTGTCCCCAAGGACCAAAGAACGCCCTGGTCAAGCAAGCCCTAGGTAATAGGCGCCTGGACGCGCCGTCCGTAAGTGCAACGCCTCGCCGTCGTCGCCCGACCCCGCAAAGCACGCAACAACCTCTATACCCCATTCCCGGGCCGCGTCGGCTGCACAAGTCGGGTCCGAATCCCCACCGCCCCGAAACCGGACCGCGGCATGGGAAGAACACCCACGGCTGTCTATGGGCTAAAGCTTGAATGTCGAGTTGCTGGGAGGTTGTATGCGCAGACGGGACGGGGAGGCGCGGCGGACGGACGAGTAACCTCTGTGGGGACTGGTAGTCAGGTAGTGGGATCGCCAGCTGGTGGTGAGCCTTCTGGGCTGCGGGATACGGATGTGGCCTGGGTCATGGGGTGAGAAGAGGGAGAGGACGGAGAAGGCGGTAGAGTAGGGCTCTAAACAGTCAACCGGCGACGTTCGTGAGACTGGGGGGATGCACGGAACAAAGCGAGTACCCGTAGTATATATATACAGGGCCGCGGGTCCTGTGGCTTGTCTGCGCTAGAAGTCACGAACCTGGGGCTGGATCGTGTGTATATGTCATGCTGCTGTAGCACGAGCACGGAGGCTTCCACGTCGAGCTCCGCCGATCGGGCAACATGTTAAGATAGAGCTGATGCTGAGGAGGTCGCGATGCCAGCGACGATTCGCACGATGGACGTGAACCAGGGCTCCAGTGTCTGGGTAGGCATATATGCCGAGAGATGGATCGGACGCGGGGGGCGGGAGCTGGGGTTGTCGCCTGATACCCCGGGTCTGAAAACGTGCTGTGTAGGTTGGAAGGAGTTGACATCGACGGGAATGAAGGGAACTGCGAGAAGAAAAAATTACTTGACGCAGAGAGGGAGAGAGCGGGGGGGGGGAAAGGAGGGAAGATTCGCTAGACGAAGACGACGTTCCCGACTCCGGGCCGATGTCACTAATTCGAAGAGTACATATTAAGCCACGGGTCCTATAGCCTGTCTGCAGTCTGCGCTAGAAGCCACGAACCCCCGTGCGTCGTGCTTCTGTGACGCGGGAAGCACGGGCTGACCCGGGCAATCGGCGACAAGTTCTACGTCGATGTGAGGACCTTGTCGCGACGATTCCGTGAACTCGAATCGAGACTTGGGGTACAGCGTCTGGGTAGGGCATATAGACCGAGAGACGGGATCTGGGTATGAGGCTAGGTAGGGACGGACGGACGGACGCGTGAGCCGGGAAGCAATGGTTCCTCGTGGTCCATAATCACAAGCCTGAAAACGTGCTGTGGTGTTGGCACACTGCGAGGAAGAAAAGGTATCGACGGAGGGTGTTCTATGTAGAACAAAAAAATAAGAAAAAGGTCTGGATGTATGTTGTGAGTAGGTAGGACAACTGACATGGGCGAGTAACTTGTTGCAGGGCTCTTACACCAGAGGACGAAATTGACAACGGAAGTACAACAACGCCAACGCCCGCGGCGATTAGGGACAACAAAGAAGGTCCCAAACTACTCTCCAGCGCTCCACGGGCGGCGTTGGCGTGCTATGCGACTCAACCTGATCTGGAGGGCCAACCCCCGCAACGATTCCGTGTACTTGGCTCTTGGGCGCTGAGCGTCTGGGTACTAAGCATATGCTCGTAGAACCGAGAAACGGATTTGGACGTGAGGCTGAGGACTGGATTTTGAACTTGGCTCTGAGGGCGTCTGGCTAAGCATATACTCGTAGAACCGAGAGACGGATTTGGGGGGTGAGGCTGAGGACGCGGACGCGTGAGCTGGGAACCGCCTCGTGGACCATAATCACAGGTCTGAAACGTGCGTGCTATGGTGTTGGGCACCGCGAGGATGAAAAGGGTTATCGACGGAGGACGTGGCGAGCCCTAGATATAGAAAAGAAACCAAATAAAATAAATAAGAAAAGAAATCAAGATGTATGCTGTAGGTGGGACACTCACGCACACATTGACGAGTTATGGATAAGACCTTGTTGCAGTGGTGAAGACTCTTCACCAGTCGGCGAACTTGAAAACCAAAGGACGAACGAGCAACAACAACAACAACGCCGCGGCGATTGGCAAAAAAACAAAAAAAAAAGAAGTGGGTTGACTCCCAACGAATCTCCAGCGCTAGCGCTCCACGGGCGGCATTGATGTACGTCCTACGTGACTCAACCCAACCTGCGCGCGCCCAAAGGCAGGAACAAGAATCAACACGCATCACCATAGCCACCCACCCCACATCTTTCTTCCCTGCGCCCATGGCACGCGAGCGAATGAAAGGAAAGGAAAGGAAAGAAAGGGGGTTCTATTCTGAACGAGTCTGCTAGTCTGGGGTTCACTTAAACCTCCAGGGCGCACGCGAGCGTTTGGTGTTTATCTCTCTTCTTCTTCTGCGTCCCCGAAAGAAGGACGGGGATGGGGGCGATGTGGGGGTGGGGAGGGGTAGACTTCGCCGAGGTGGATACCAGCGTCCGGCGCGGGCGCTGTTTTCTTTTCCCCTGCGTTCTCCGTCGTTGTCTCTGCCTGTATCCTGTTTCCAGTATCCGGCATCTATGTTATTATCCTACGCCTGTGCTCGCAGAGATCCGCATCAGATTCCATGCATTAACTTAGCACTGGCATTGGGGGGTTGATGGGGGGGGGTGGGAGAGTCGCCGTGATGGATGCAAAGTAGTCGTGTGTTTGTCTTCGAACCCTCGGGTTCTATGTCATTGAGCAGCCCGGTGGGGGCGGGGTGCGTGTGACCCGTGAGTGTAGGCACGCGCCCGCCAAGACGAGGATGGACGGTGTCAGGACGCGGGGAGAGGGGACTTGGGGAAAACGGGGAGACGAGCAGACGCGGGGATGTGATGCGTTGATGCCTGATATCAAAGGGATCGGCTGGGAAGGAGGAGGATACATTGTAGTGTCGCTATCACTATCACCGTATCGCATTAGAGAGTCAGACCCGATCCGGGGGGTTGAGTGGGGTGTTCCGATCTCGGGCTCTCGTATCCGTCACGGTCACTCGTGCGGTGCTTGCATAGCATACTTGGGAAGAAGCATGATGCGAGGGGATGAGAACTGTGATTCGAGCGTATAATAAGCACTGATATGTTGATTCCGCCAAGGTCCTCGAGAATTCGAGGACGAGCGAACGATGGGAGGTGAGGGGGGTGAGGCGATTCTCGGGATCAGTTTGTTCCCATCGAAGAAGATATGGGTTGGATCTGGGAAACGGGATCTGAACGCGTTCTTGAGTCGTTCTGGTTCGAACCTGGGTGGCCATGGCAGACATGTGATGGGTTCTTCAGAACAGCAGAAAATAGATCTCAGTGGCAGAAATCGGCTCCGTGCGAAAGGAAGGGTGGGGTCTGTCGGTCGTGTGTGTCACCCGTGCCACATCTGGGCTTCGCAACGTACCCGGGCTAAGGTATATGCGCGACGGTATGGGGTCAGGGCCGTGAGCGCCACGGGAAAAAAATCCTGCGAAGGGTTGGTGTGGGGAAGGCAAGACATAAAGTTGGAAGAAACCCGGGAATGGAGGACCGCAGCTATAGATGGAACAGATGATGCTCGGGTTGCCATTTGCGCTGCCCGAGAAGCGTACGTTATCTGTTATTTTTAAAAGAGACGTGCCCAGGAGATCAAGGCGGTATGATACTAGGATGGACTCTGATGTGTAAAGTTGTTTGCCATCAGAGGTTGTGTTCCTCAGATCACAGACGAAAATGAATGGGATCGAGATGGCGCTGTCGAGGTTGCTGATGGCCAGGGTCGTCGTGATAAGGTGGGAGTTGATGATAACCCATATCAGCAGCGATGTTGAAACACAGAGGCGAATTATTAGACGCGCCCTTGACGTTTTGGGGTGTACGTGGAGTAGAGTACGCACAGCGGGGATATCCACCCGGATCCTCGGTTGCACATGGTGGACGTGGGCATTCGGGGGCAATGAAAAGAGCGTGTTAGGTGATTGCCGGGTGATCCGTGGGATAGCGGCGATTGAAAGATATGGGGCCAGTTTGAGCGGGGCTTGAAAAAAGAAAGAAGTTGCCAAGAGGGTACGCGTTTGAACCATCAACGAATCGCGAACCAGTCTGTTGATCCTTCGTGCTGCAGCGCTGAATGAGCCATAGGGTTCTTTGAGACTCTCCCATCAACATCACACTGCACAGCTCCTCAACCATGCCCACGTTTGGCTGGTCTGTCATATCCCTTATAAGCCCTTTATCCCTTCAACTGACCCCATCAACCGCAGGGACTCCCATCGCTCCCCGAAAGATACCGACAAAGACACAGAACCACCAACCAAACCCGAGCAACAAGACCAGAAGCCCCCAGCCAGCGACGCGTCTACCAACGAAGCTCCACCAAAACCCGAGGACACTCCTCAAGACGCCGACAAAATCACCTTTGACCGTCCTACCGTACGTCTATTTATTTACCAACAAAAACCACATCAATTGACCCTGATCTGCATCTCAGTTTCCATCACATTTCGATTCTGATAAGAAGGATACTTCCACCTTCAATTTCACAACTCTGGCCGAACGCTCCAGCGGATCCATGCCTCACCGAGTAGAGCCATATCCCGTCACTTCTTCGTCCGTCCTTTTCCACTCTACCATCAGACCCTCTACTTACCCTTCTCCAGCCACCGCCGCCACTACGAGTACGACACCCGCCGCACCTCCCCGCCCATGGCCAACCTCACCCACTCACCCACACCCTCCGTCTCCTCCTTGGACCGTGCCTCCGCCCCCACCCCTCCAACCCGCCGCAGCCCGCCCCAAAGCATGCCTCCCCCGCCCCACCTCTACGCCTCCCCCTATCCCCCCGACCCCGCCATGCTGCACCGCCATTTCCGCCCAGACCACCCCCACCTCCACCACCATGCGTACATGTACGCCCCACCGCACCCATACGACCACACACACCCACAGGACATGTCCCAGCAGACGCCGTACCACGGCTCCGCGGCCCTCCCGCCCCACATGATCCCCACCATGCGCACCGATCACCACTACGGCCCGCCCCCACCCCAACCCCCGCATCCGCACTCCCACCCGTACCCGGGGCAGCAGGGCCTCGCCATCGTGCACACCGACGATGCGGCGACGAAGCTCAGCGACCGTGTCCGCCGGCGCTGCTTCAACTGCTGCACCACCGACACCTCCACCTGGCGCCGCTCCAACCTCAGCCCCGGAAAAGTCGTACGTTCACCTCTCTCCCCCACTTTATTCCCAGTAACTAACGCTTCTCCCTTATCCTTGCTTAGCTCTGCAACAAATGCGGCCTCTTCGAGCGCACACACTCCCGCCCCCGCCCCGAGCAGTTCCCACACAAACGCGGCCCCCTCTCCACCTCCACCCTCCGCGCCCGCACGCCCCCCCCAACCCAGCTCCCGCCCATCTCCCCCTCCTTCCACTACAACTCCCACCCCCAACAACAACAACACCTTGGGCCAGGGCCCATGCACACCCACGATGCGCACTACCCGCCCCAAAATGGGAACGGGAACGGGACGACGCTCCCGGGGCTGCAGACTTGGCACCATGAGACACAGAGCCAGCAGCAGCAGCAGCAGGGCACGGCGGCGGCGTCGTCGTCCCCGAGTATGCCCCCGCCCCCGCCGAGCCGTCGGTCGACGAGCGCGAGCGGGACTGGGAATGGGAAGGGCGAGGCGGCGCAGACGGGGAGCGCGAGCGGGAGCAGGCAGCCGTCGCCCCCGTCGTCGTCGAGGCCTGGGTCGTCCCATAAGCAGGAGCAGCCGGCTGCGTCTGCGGCGGCGGCGGCGGTGGCGTGAGGTTGGGAAATATTTTTTTTCAGCTTGTTTTTTTTTTGTCTTCTTGTGAGGCTGTAGATGTGCATGCTGTCGAGAGTTCTGTTGGTGGTGGTGGTAATGGAGGAGGGGGGGTTGTGTGGACGAAGCGTCCATCTCATGTTATCCTTCCGTGCCCCTTCCTTATGTTGTCCAATTCTTTTTTACCTTCCCAATTTTCTTCCCGTTTTAATCTCTCTCCCTCTTGTTTTTACTTTCCTGTTTGCTTCACTCGTCGTCAAAAAACAATCCAGCCTTCCTCCCTCCCCCCCTCCCCCGCGCTTAGTATCATAATTGAATATCCACCACCCTTATTTATTCGTCATACACCATTCACCGCCAGTTGATCTGAGGCGGCCCTATGTATTTACCCCCTACCTCTCGAACACTCCTCTTCTCTCGCTCTCTCTCTCTCTTGTCTGCCCCCCTTTCAAGTTACAGGTTACAGGTAGCGTCACTATATTGATATTCTGCTTCGTTTCGTTGCTTTCTTGTTGTGTATCCAGTATCTCTGATATCATAATTTCTGGTTTGCGTTGCTTCTATCGGTGTGCAAAACCATTGTCAGGTCGGAAGTAAATGCATGAACCCCGACTTGGTTCGAGTGCATTTCGACGCCGCCTGCGCCCCTGCCGCGAAAATGGTACTCCCGCTGGAAAATAAAATAAAATACAATGGTGGTTCTGCTGCATACCCTTTGTCCGTTGCTGTCCAGGGATCAACCTCGGCTATGGCCTCGTCCTATGGAAGCGGAGGACTTGGGTCGTCCGAGAATGGGTGTTATTAGATAGCCCCTGCCTGCCTGCCTGTAAATAAGTCCAACTTCGGGGTAACTTGTAAGCATCGTGTATGCCCGGTCTTTCCACCAGTCGCCCCGGACACTCGCGGCGGGAAATTCTCGGCCCCCGTCGGGACCATGACAGACAACCAACTACAAAATTCTGGCGCGGATTTCACTGTCGCGTACTAGGTACATAACTTGTAAGTATATCCGGTTAAGTTTCCACCAGTCGCCTCGGACACCGAATTCCTCCCACCCCCCACTGGCACAACAGAGTCCAGAGAGCAAGAAAAAATTCAAAATAAGGTTCACGAGCGGCCGCCGCAGCCCCCTGCCTCGGCATGGAACCATTGGTTCGCCTCGAGTCCGCAGGCTCGCGCGCGACTACGAAAAGGAAGGAACGTGCTTGCAAAGCGCCAGGGCAAATGGCCGACCGCCCATATGATCGATTGATCTGATGATCATGATGGCGTCTGATCGATGCCCCTGATCACGGTGCACCACCTGTGGCTGGGTTGATCCGCCGAGCACAAGTTGACCCGTGCCCGTTGTGTGCCAGTGTGTGCCACATGTACGGGTGGTGGTAACTGGTTTATCGTAATCGTAATCGGCGTAATTGTGCAACTGTCAAGCTTTTTCAAGACTTAAAAGCATTTTGCCATCTAGTACACGGGACGCAAAACATCCTCCAGCTGCTTGGACACGCCTGGCGAGCCTGGCCGCTTCTGCTGTGCAAGTATATATGCTCGGAGAAGAGACGGTGTTAGCGTTAACAGTGCGGGATAGATGCAGATATGAAGGCCCGGGCGTTCGCGCTGTGTCTTCGTTTGACCCGGCTTACGAAAAAGTCTTCTTGATGGGTCTTCAGTACGTCCGAGTCCGTTTCAACGGAGGCAGTTCTGGGGCTTCTTCGATTCTTGACCAGGGTTCTTGAGCTACTTACCCCTGGCACGGTTACATTAGTACTTGGGCTTTAGATCCTTCAGGCTAGTGCCCTTGTTGTCTATGGAGAAGTTATACCACAGGATAATCAACTCATCTTGCTTGTGAAGCAGGTATTGTATATATCGATATCTGGCAGGCCTCCTGCGGCTGCTTTTGTTTTCTTTCGTTCAAGGTGTCAACGTCAGCTTGCTGGCGACCAGGAACGACTTCGATTTTTTCTCGCGTGCGGCGTGGTACACCAGTTCTAGGAATACTACTATGCGTATCTGGCATACCATTTGGAAGCAGGAGGTGCGCTCGTGTGGCTGGGAACGGTAATCTAAAGGCGAACAATAACCGACTCCACCTTCCATATTTCATGCCATATATATATTGTATGCATACGGGGTTTTCGCTGGTTTTTGAGTGTCCTAGACTTGTAGGACGGATAACCCCGACCTGTCCGTCCTACACTGTACTCCTCTCCTTAGCAACAGGCCTATCATTCAAGCGGGATACAGCGCCGTGCCCTGAGTTTTAACAAGTGGATTACATCGTTTCTGACGTAGATGTATTTGTCCGTCAATTGATTTCATGATCAGCGAGGGAAGGCTATTGAACAGGCAGTGGATTGAGGCCGTCCTAGGCTGAAACGAAACGCATTCTGTATTGGCGACATAACCACTCACACGCTGCGCAGCCCCCCATTCAAAATTTTGATAAACTCAGTCTGGGACGGCAGCAGATAGACGCACCAACGTAAGTGTCTATCTATGTGCATTCAATTATGCACGTATGCAGGCCGGACTTAGCGCATGATGGAGACACCGATGTCTGATGGGCCGCGACAGGTACGTATGCCAAGATACCTTAGACAGTCCTTGAACTGCTTCGGTGATATGATTGCGAGGCCTGATTCGCCAGCACCAGTGTTTTGTGATTGCGAGTTATGATCTAGCCGACCCCAGACGTGAACTCCTAGATACGTCTGGAGTGAGCAAACTGCAGATGGGCAGCTACCAGGTCTGGCGCCAGGAGCCTCGTGACAACTGCCTCTGCCCGATGCCCGAGGATAGGCATGAGGCGACGTCCGTGGGGGGGTGCGTCCGTAGCAAGATGAGGCCAGATCCTGGATATGTAGTTTCTGTCTTGCTATGATTGATGACGGGTTGGAGGCAGAAGGATGATGGGACACGGATCAGGTATCCGTCGGTGGTCGAGTTGTTGAGTCTGAGTCTCGCCCAGCGCTGATGCATGCAAGCTCACTCCATGACCAAGCGTAAGTTGACTTCGAAGGATATCCTGAAAACGGTTGTCGAATGTGCACGGTAGTTCGGTTCGTCATGGCGGTTCGGCGTTCGCGGGAAGCATCCCACCATGATGCACATCAGTAGGTTTAAAAGCACGCGCACATACGTCAGGGTCTGCATCTAAGATTCCGGCGTCTAATTGAGTAGCATGCACGGCGGGACTCCGAATACCAAGGAAAGTTTGTACAAGTCCTGTCGGTACACGCCAAAATTCTGGTGAAAGAAGCCAACTTAGCACATTTATTAGCGACCATCGCGGAAAGAAACACCTCGGAAAGGAGTAGCATTTACCTATCTATTGACCTAGCCACAATGCAGAATCTCCTCATTCGTTAGGGCAGCGTGGGCCGTTCATACCCCTTCTGTTGTAAATCTCGTGAGATCTCTTCATACGCATCATAGGCATGTCGCTCAGCATCAAACGCGAACAGCCATTCTGGTCTTGGTAAATCCAAATGCTGACCATGGGAGTCGTTGGTATCGGCGCGATGCCACTTGTCTCGCGTCGATTCGCCCATGAGCTGCGCGAGCCGTACGCGCTGGTACCTTGCGAGACCAAAAAGTATAGTTGTTTGGGGAGAAAGTCCGATATCAACGTTGATGAACAGATGGCGGAGGCAGGATATGTATGTATGGAGAAGCGACGTAATACATACCGTATGTGTTCCCAGCTCCTAACAGCAAGTGGTACCTTGGTCTTCCCCGCAAGCTGCAGCGTGACGGCTAGAGTGACGCCATCCTCGACGGCCTGTGATGCGCCCTGAATGCTCGTTCTAGAAGAAAGAATGAAGAGATCAATAGAGACGGCCGGAATATTTGACTCCGTGGGTGAATGGCTTACGGCAAAAATGGGTGAGCTGCGTCACCGATGAGGACCAGATGACCCGCCGGGCTGATCCAAGTGGGCAGGGGATCACGATATACAAGTTTCCAGTCGACGAATGATGGTGCCTTGGACAGAACTGCTGCACAACGTGGGTCCCAACTGCGCACGACATTTAGGACATCGTGGATGTTGCCAGGAAAAGACCAACCCTCGTCGATGTCACAGTCATCCCTAGAAAACCAAAGATTCCAATCAGTACAACCATGACCTTGGGTGTTGGGGCGGAGGAGAAGACAAACCTGTGTGTAAGGACACAGGAAACGGCCGTACCACCTTGAGAACACGAGGTAATGAAGTGTACGTCCTGACCTGACAGGATATACAAGCATCAGCTGTCAAGAGAGGAAAAACCGAGCACGACAACGTCTGGCTCACCAATCCAGGCATACACCACATCCTCCCCCCTGCACATGAAATCCGTCAGCGGGTCCCGGTCAATCCCCTGCTGCTGGGCATTAAACCATGCACGGTATATGGCGTAACCCGAGGTCTTCGGTGCGTCTTCATATCCCTGCAACCATATTCACATTAGATGGTGTTCTACTTTTCGAGACCCGTCCGATCGGCGTGGATAGACGACGAATGGGCCACAAAAATATAAAAAACAAGGATGACCTACCAGAACATGTGTGCGGGCCCTACTCTTCACGCCATCCGCGCCCACGACGATATTCCCCTCAATGCGTTCGCCACATACAACGACCCCTGCTGTACCGCGTTCGGAGTCCTCCCAATATCCCGATGCCTGGACTCCCAGGCGAATGTCCACGCCGATGGTCCGTGCGTGCTCGAGCAGGATAGAGTGCATCTGTCCTCGGTGGCCGTTGTATGCCCGAGCACCGAACTCGAGCTCAGGGAGCGGTTGTACATTGAGGAGCTCCCCAAGGTGATTGTGCAGATGCTGTCAGCTGGTGTCTCAGCTTTGAGTGCATGCAAAGATCAAGAAGGCCGCATACAAGAGCGGAGGCGTGTCCGCAGAGAGGCCAGAGTCTAAGGTAAGGGCAGACCATGGTTATTCGTAGCCGGTGTGATGGACGTTGATAAATCTTACCGATCGTGAAGCCCCCATCGCTCGACGATGCGGCCTGCATTCGGTCCAAGACTCAGGAGCTATGGGATTAGAACGTCGTTACTCGTTACAGGCGACGATAACCAAAATACATACATCACCTCCAAGAAAGAAAAAAGGACAAGAGTCAGCGACTTGGACGAACGTCACAGCGAGGAGCTCACCCAAAGTCTGAAGCTTGATCTCATCGCATTGCTCCAACACCACCACGTCATGTCCCTTCCTCGTACACTCGATCGCGCACGCGAGCCCTGCAAATCCACATCCAACTATAATGACCTTGATGCCTGAAGACTTCGGTGGATTGACGCTCCCCAGATGGATGTTGGTGGTATTTGTGAGATCCTCCATACCCAGGCTGCGTTGTCTATCCTCACTGACCATGCCTCAAGTGTGTCTGGAGGGATGTTGATTGCTTCCAATCGCGATATTGGCCGTTTAAAAGCCTGGAGAGAGGTCCCCGATCATCGCAGGTATATATGTGCGATGGTCGGTCTTCGGTGGTAAGTACAAGGTTCAGCCTCTATGCCCTCTGCTGGGAGCGAAAGATCTATGGGGATCAGATGATCGTCGAATATAGATGCTCCTGCCGTCAGTCTCTGCCAAGACGCGCATACGAATCTCACTCGCGGAACCACCACCAGCCAAGCTTTTCATCCTATTGGACGCTGCGTTCTAGACAAACACTGACAAGTCTAGGTGAGTCTTATCTTCGGGCGGCGGTCATGAGTAAGTGCACGAGGTGAGCGAAAGATAGAGCATCTGATAACAAGATATGTCCGACAAGCGGTCGTGCGAGGGTCGGACGAAGCACCGTATGCCTCCGGGCCTGGCAGACGTCGCCGCGGTTGGGCTGGATAGTCCATGTCCGATAGTTGTGAGGTTCGGGGACGCCTGAGTGCGGGAAATTGAAAGGTTGTGGAGTTGGGTCGTGATGAATCAATCAGGTATGTACCAGAGGGACGAGCTTGTAAGTACAAGGATGATGATGCATGATCGTCCAAGTCATCAGTGCCAATCATGCCTCGTGCCGCCACAGGCGGTCAATTTACTTAAGGAGGTCAATCTACGCATCTATGTACTGAGCCGCGACGACAACTGTGACGGATCAACGATCAGGATCAGACTATAAGTACTTCTGCGGCGATGATAGTCTTGCTGTGTTTCGGGGCCTTGATACTTGGATGCCCGAAGTCGGGTGGTTAATTTCAGGAACCTTGATGTGATACATATTTATGTGATCGAAAATTTGGAGGCTTGTAGCGGGACATGGTCGTCGAGGAACTCAAAGGCGGGTATTTCATAGCGATGTCTGATTTATTGTAATTAGATCAATACCGAAACATATGGCGACTAACCTATAAAGGACATACTAGACTCTATTTCCGTCTACCGGCTCCGAAGAGCACGTGTAGCCTGTGGGCCGTCGACGCGTTAATGGTCAAGTTTTCAAGTGTGGACAAGGAAAGAGAGCCTACCTTCGGTGTATCGCGAGTACGTCTGCGCAGGATTACAGTGCTCATCTTCTGAGAAAGGTTCAAGCGAATAGAATAAGCCAGAAGGGAAAAGTGACGTGAAGGGACTGACGATGAGCTCTGTTTTCAAATCAGAACTTCCATTTCCTTTTATCTCGGGGATCATTTTCACCTTCAGCAGTCATGCCGTTACGTGACGAAGGTTTCGACGTTCGAATATGCATATTGACGTGCAAATTCTCTACGCTGAAACCACGAACAAGTCAGACTGGATTGTATTTAAAATGGGGAGATGAAGCAGATAACTTACCAGGGTAAAATACAAAATCGAGAGGTTTCAGAGATACTTTATGTTCCAAGACCATTTATACGAGTACTACCCAAGTACTACCCTGTCCTCAGTCAAGAGGCCTGTGTCGTTGGTGATTTTAACGTGTTCTGAAACTGAAGTTCCCCTGATATACTGACCTGTTTCTGGATCGTCGAGAGCTGTATTCTTGCCTAGGAGGAGGAGGAGGAGGAGGAGGAGGAGGACAGGAACGAGATGCTCCTGCATAACAAGGCCAAATACTCATAGCCTCCGAATGCCGTCACAGGCCGTCACGCCAAACGGTCACCACTAACTTGTTCTTGACATAGAGACTGAACACGCATGTCCTTTCTTCGATAATAGGCTAGAGCCCCGTATATATGTTATTGTCACTGTAAGGAACGTGATAGGGAAGCTGGCGGTCGTCACTAGCAGAAAGGACGCGTCAACAGGTGTGTCATAAGAGGTTATACCTGATCACCACAGCTACATTCACGTAGATAGTTCCCAGAAGTTAATTTATGTTTTTCTGAATGTGTCCAGGTATCGTGAGGGTGAATCTTCGAATTTGCCTAGAGACTCATCTTGGTCGTTTTTTCTTTCAGGAATTTAGCTGGCGCATGTCCGTGAGTCGCTACATATTTGACTTTGAATCACGCTTGTCGTGTAGTATGCCTAGGGATATCATATCCTCTCGAGATCGTCGAGGGCGTTGCGACACCTCACATCGACGTAGAACTTGTCACAGAGGACGCCGATCGCCCGGGCCAGCCCGTGCTTCCCGCGCCCCGCAGAAGCACGACACATGCTTCAGCCCGGGTTCGTGGCTTCTATCGCAGACTGCAGACAGGCTATAGGACCCGTGGCCCTCTATGTACCCTTCGAATTCGTGCCATCGGCCCGGCGTCGTGAACGTCGCCGTTCGGCAACTCTCCCCTCCTACCCCTTCCGGTCTCTCTGCGTCAAGCAAATATTTTCTTCTCGCAGTTCCCTTTGTTCTCGTCGATGTTGATTTCCATCCTACCTACACAGCATGTTTTCAGACCCGTGATTATGAGCCATGAGGCAACATTCCCAACTCCCGCCCCGCGTCCGTCTCTCAGCATATATACCTACCCAGACACTCAAGCCCTAGGTCACGTCCATCGGCAGATTCTCACATCAACAATATCTTGGCTTGTTAGATCGGCAGAGCTCGACATGGGCCGCACTACAGAAGCATGATATACACACACAATTCAGGCCGGGGTTCGTGGCTTCTAACGCAGAAAAGCCACAGGTCCCGTGGCCCTATATATATATATACTCGCTCGCTTTCGTGCATCCCCTTAGTCTCGCGAACGTCGCCAACGGTTTGGTCGTTCAGAGCCACAACACTTCCTCTCCACTCTCTCTCTTCTCACCCCATCACCTAGGCCACATCGATATCGCGCAGCCCAGAAGTCGGACGACGACAGCGAGGCGTTCCACTCACGGACGGCGCGTCCGGGCGTCGACAATCTAGGGCTTGCTTGATTCGAGCTGATCAAGCTCTGATCCTTGGGGACAAACACTCTAGACTGCATCGAGATGCATCCTGTATCAACGGGGTCTGACCATCTTACTTATAATTCCTTGTTCGTCTTCCATGCCACTCTGCCTTGACGGCACAAACAGGCTGAGCCTTGTCGGTCCATCTGTATGTCTCATGCATCCGTCGCCGATCATTGGCTGATTGATCGCCCGTCCCAGCCAATCACCCATGGGCATTAGCCCAGCCCTCCATGATAGATCATGATCCATCTGGAAAACGAGACGATCAATGCTGGGAGTGGGATCTGATGTGGATTTTACTTCCGCAATCAAGCTATGCGCTACTCAAGCGCTATCAGGGCAGAGGCGTGGCGCCGTCGCTCCCATCGTGGATGGACATGCAGAACGAATGCGCGCGGGGTCAATCGTGAACTGGGGTACGTATCATCCCTTTTCATAAGTCTCATCACCTCTAAGGCAAGGTTTCGCAGCTCTTGCTGTTTCCGCAACGATCTACGAATGAAATCAGATCGCCAGCCCCCCCTGCGCCTCAGTTCGCTCATCAAAAGTATCGTCGATCCAGCTCTCCATCGTTCATAAGCCTGTGGTCGACGAGCGACGGCCTCATTAAGACTTTTTTTCGGACGTCTTTCCATCAAACATCATCAATCATCGGTTGTTCTCCACATCGCCACTATCAAATATCAAAATCCTTTGTTCTCGATTCATTTCTACTGTCGAGGATCAGACTAGGCCTATACAGTCAATTCAACCAATGTACGCTGTGAGTCTGACCTGAGGCAACTTGACGACTTGCACTGATTGTTCTTATGTCCTATTTCAGCCTGAGGCGCGGGTGCGTGATGGAGGTTGTCCATCATCCGCATCGACCATCATACCGCTAATTGGTATTGCGCAATGAAACAATATGTTAGATTGGATCTAGATGTGATGAGCAGGTGTACGAACGTAGCTGCGGTTGTGTAATGGGATTGAATGGATGCCGAGAGCGCAAGTGACAACCAAATTAGTGCGGACGGTCCGGACAGGACTGTGGAGATCAAGTCTTCATCCCCGCCCCCATGTAGCTCGTGAAGTCGGCGTACACTCTGAGTTAGAACAAGGTGCGAGTTGGAATTGGTAACGACAGTTGACATCAGCTCATGCCTCGGAATCTATCCAGCGTCCGCCATAGATCGCGCGTTCATCCTCACAGCCGCGGTAAATTTGACCCGGTTTCGCGACGGAGAATTTCCTTTGTTTGTTCATCATTGCCATAGCCTCCTTATCCTCGGAGCTCTCAAGATACTTTTTTTATGTAACTAGCGGCTGCATTATGGATCGCAGTGGCTCAGCTTGACTCGCCGGGTAGCCATGGGATCAACCTTCGAGATCTATTCAATATCGTGATTGGTAGATGGGATATGGTGAGCCCACGTCAGAACTTTCGTCTCATCCTCGGCTGACTAGGACAGGGTAGCAACGAACAACACTAACAATACATATAACACAGAATAAAGATTAGGTTAAGATTCATTCGTGTTTCACACCTGAGGTCAGGTATCTCGGATCACACATTAATGCGTTCAGCATTCGATGCTGGGGTCTATTCTCTATTGTGAGGTTTTAACTCGAGTTTTGTAGAGCTAAACATCGCTTACTACTGAATTGCAGGAGCCTCCAGGATTTTTTTCTTCTTCGTAGACATGCATGACTGCGTCCGCCGCCATCGGTAGTTCATGCATGAGTCATCCAATTTCCGAGATTCGCATTGTGTTATTCACACCTCCAAAATTGGCAGGTTAGGCGTCTAATTCACGCTCGCAGATCACTTGTTCCATTGATCTCAACCACAGCGCTGCTTCAAATGATACCTCCAGTAAGCGATGAGCCAGTTTAATCGAAGATGGGCCAAATAAGTAAACAGAAACGGAAATGTGCCGCCCCAGGGCTCGTGTGGCGCCATGCACGGCTCGGGTATCGTTAGAACCTGATTACAAGTGAGCAAGCGCTCAAATTCTGTGATAGCGCATCTTGCTCATCATGCACATATACCAACAACAGCCGACGAACGATGTCCCAGGCTCGCTATTGTCCGCTGTCAATCCGCATTCGTCACAATTTAAGCTTGACCTCCAGAAATGTGGTGTGGCCCATTCGCATGTCGTAATCGTTATTTGGCAGTTGAGCCGTCTTGAGGTTCAATATCCATCTATGATGCTGTTGATGATGCGATATTTACAATGGGTCTACGGTCGACTCCATCGTTTCGGCCTAGTCCGTTCTTTCGTATGAGTATTTTTTGTACCTTTTGAAATTACGCTCACCATGTCACGCATGTAGAGCAAACGGCAGTAGTTAAAACCCGACTCCGAGTCGGACGCAGTGGCCATCCTTGATGTGACACCCAGACTCGCGTGCCCGACGGGACAGCACCTGTTTTTCGCGCATCGCGGACATCAATTCTGCAGATACCCACCGATGTTCTCATGTTTTAACTTCGGTATATGTCTTGAAACCCTAAAAGGTATCTTTGTTGGGCGAATTGTCTCATCTTCATTTTGTAGGCTCGTATTGAGCGAAGATGGACCTTTCCCTGCGTTTCCTTGCGCTGAGATGTGGAAGGTGATTCAAGTTATTGCTGTTTTAAAGTTGGCGAAACCGCCATTTCGGCGACAACCATTGCCGTGGTTTGCTGATTTTGCCTTTTCTTCCTCAGGAAACCGGCGGTTGGCTTCGATTAATGGCACCCAACTGAGCATTCCATGAATTCTCTCCCGTCATCATTCTAACTTGATTGAAGGCACTGATTTGGTTAACTGTTCTAAAACGGCACCGTCCGAATTTGTATGGCTGCACATGGCTTCTGTCTTGTATTTTCGCCTGGCAAGTACCTCATGGCGTCCATTTACGGGATTTGCATACAGACTCGTCTTATCTCTGTTCCCCTGAATCTGAATCCCCAAAATATCTCTAGCGCTTACTTGAATACTACGCGGTTTGAATCATATTGGTTTGTTCCTCATTCGAAGTCTTGCCAATGTGCTCCCGTCCGGCAGTGTACCTTTTCGTTACATTCGAATATTCGAATATTATATCCCTTTTGACACGGTTGGAGATGGTGTCTCGCCGCCTGTGCCCTGTCACTGCTGCGCGTGGCTTTCTATCGTTTTCCCACTTCGGCACTTGTAAACTAATGCATCCGACTTGACAGAGCCAATTGCTTCTTTTCGGAGAACTTTGCAAACTCCGGATCTCTCGGTCCTTCCCCCAGCTCCCTCTTATGCAGGACCAGATAAGTACGGTTTCCCACTGTCAGAGGCTGCTTGTATGTTAGACCGCTGATCGACTTTTCGGCTTGATACGTATGTTCGGCTCGTCGCAATTAATGCCCGACTTGCATGTTGACTCGCGCCTACCTTGGGCTCAGGGGTTTCGCTATCGCTATCACAATGTCAAAGACCGAGATGCCCAATGTCCAACTTTTGTGTCGTAAATAATAACCTACCTGAACAATACCTTAAGTTTGGTTTTGAGAATTTAGACCAAGGACTTTGCGACTACAAATTTCGTCCACTGGCAGAACCTACTTGGTCCGACGATGACACTACCACTCAACTGGCAGTGCCACCCGTCGCAAGAAACACAGGCCCGCACGGGCGGGATGTTCTTTTTGTCTTTCCAGAAGCCGGAATCCATCTCGTGAGTCGTGAGTGCCGATTGTCAGCGATTCACAAGCTCTCCTCATTCACCGGTCCGAATAGTCATGTTCCGCATTATTTTGCCTGTCTGCGACTGAGACTCTTGCACTCTGATCATGCTTGGGCCGTTGGCTGCTACGCTGGTTCAAAGGCTGCCACATAATTCACTTGTTGTTGCGCTTTAGCTGTTGACGGCCACGCAAGTGGCTCAGCATGCCACACATCTCACTTGCATAAAAGGCTGGTCGAAGCCGGGTTCAAGCCTCAGTCTGGGGACGATCTCTTCAGGGGTGAATCTGCCCGACATCCAACCAACACAATCCATTCCCATTCCCAATGTCGACTCAGCATCCCAACGACCCTCGTCCCATTCGCCCTATACCAGCTCGAGCGCAGAACTCCTCGTTCTCCAATTATAACTGCGAGGAGGCGAACGTCATCAGATACGCTCTCAGAGACATCCCCCCCAGCGGCCTGCACGCTCACTTGGCCCATAGCATTCAAAACCTGCATCCCGACCAAATTCACCATCTCCTCGATGCCCTCGAAACGGCCGGCATCGTTACGAAGAAGCACAAAGCGGCTGTGAAAGACAAGCAGCAACGTCATTGCGTTCGATGCCACCAGAGCTACCTAGAACGCGACAACAACCTAGCAGCTTGCGTAATTGCTCACAAGAAGGCCGAGGTCTTTGGGACAACTGGCCCAGTTTCGGAGGCGTTAGAAGGAGCTACGAAGGTACATATCAAGACCAAAAATCCTGCGATCTTGGGCGAGGCTGGGAACAGGACGCAGACTGACACCACGGAGGGCCAGCCGGCTATGGTGACGAAAACAGCGGCGATGAAGGTTTCCATTTTCCACAGATGCTGCAACACAAAAACGAGGCCGGGCGAAAGGGCGGGATATTGTCACCAGGGAAGACATACGACCACGCCCAACAACGCCGGTTACAATGGCGCCAATATATGGTGATGTGAGACGATTGGATGCTTCCGCCCCCCTCCTCAGACGGTTACATCCAGCACTGCGGGCGCCGATACGCCGGCTGGCACGAACGTGACCCAGCATGAATGTAGTGGCTTCTAAACCTTGGGACTCGGTGAGTACTTCTATGCTCCTGTGATATTATGGTAACCAAATCTCACCACTGGACTCTCTTATTCCGATTGGCCTAGTTAACCGTCGACACGCTAGAGGTTAAGAGATTCCGTTCAACACGGCTATCTTGGGCTTCTTGTAGGATATTGTTTATGCGTTGGAAGGGCTCGACGATGTGATCACGATAGTTACGATACAATGATGTCGACTACGATTTCTTTTAGACTGGAATCATATACATTAGTTTTCAATTATACTTGTACTCTCTCCTAGAGTGCGTACCGTGCTGATTTCGCGATAAGAGCGATCAAGCAAGCTAGTACTACCTAGGCAACGTAGGACTTAGAAAGTGATTCCGGGTGTACTATCAAGTGGTGCTGATATATCGTAGGTTGGTAGCTGTTGGTGGCCTATGGCAGAGCTTATGAAATTGACGCATGCGCTGCTGCGCATTGAATGATACTAGGTTTGGATAGGTGAGAACTTAGAAGCCGTGCCATCGGAGGTTCGAAGGGCCCACCCACACAGTATCATCCGATCGCTTGTTGCTATCTTTTAAGAATAATCTCGGGGGAATGATGCTTTCGTCGAGGCCTTTAGAAGTTGGTAAACGGCCCGTCGCCCATTCGCGCGTTTCAAGTCGCAGGTAGGAACGACGAGCGTTCATTCGGCGCCTAATTCGGACTTTTTTTTTCAAGAAACCCTAACCCAATAGAAATATTTCTGAACGGCAATATCCTAACGTGATGTGAACGACTGATCAGACTGAGTGAACGACATACAAATTTATATGAATGTAGCTGAACGGCTGTAGAATTATGTATGGGAACGGATGAATGTGAACATGAAGGTGAACCGTCAAAAATATTTCTCCACGTGATTTGTCGCGTCGCGTCAATACTTAAAAACATTCATAATTTTAAACTCCGATGCCACCCACCTTACCACAGAATCGCCGCCGTCACCACGCGACAACGATGACAACGACGCCTACAAGCCCAGAATCGAAGAAGAAGCGAAGGAAACCATGGAGAAAGGGAAAAAGGCTCCACCGCCGACTGAAACCCCCGATGACCCAACAGCTGACCGGGAACGCCCAAAGCTTCACCCCGACGAGCCTGCACCCCGCACCGCATATGTCGGGCTGTACAACACTGTAGGCTGTGCCCCGCTTGTGCCCAAGATGAACGGGATCGGTATCACGGGGTACCTCGAGCAGTTTGCGAATAACGAGGATCTCTAGGCATTTGATCGGGCTCAGCGGCCGGACGCAGTCAACTCTACGTATGAGTTTGTCTCAGTCAAGGGTATGTACGCACTTGTGATGTATAGCTTGCATTATTCATTTCATGATGTTGTAGGCGGTTTGAACCAGACACTGTCCGAGGCCGGCACAGAAGCGAACCTGGATGTGCAGTTCGCCTTCGGCCTATACATTCTGGTCCACGGCTGGCCGTCCACCAATCAAGCTTGACGTGAACACACTGGAGAATACCAATGGTAGGTCATGATAGTGTGATTATGTTTTCGCTGTTTTACTGAACGATATTGGCTACAATCTGTAGAGCCCTGTGCGGATGTGAGATTGCAAGAAAGTCTCCTAGATGTTCGTGTTAATAATGTTATCTTTAGTGGATTGACTATGTCTTGGGGCAAAAGAGTGTTCCTTAGTCCATCTCCACCAGTTACGGCGACTATAAGCAGACTGGTTAGCTCCTTATCTCCGTAGCATATCTTGTTATTGACCCCACTATTACTCAGTGCCGGAATCCTATGCGCGCCGCACATGCGCTGGCTTCGCCCAGTTCAGTACGTTCACGTAGCCATAACCCAGGCGTCTTATGCGGACTAAATACATTGTATATTCTTTCAGGCGCCCATGGCATTCCCCTCCTCTTCTCTTCAGGTGACGGCGGTGTCGGCGATGGAAACCCCAACCCCGCGACCCAAACGTGCTTCACTAACGACGGACGCAACATCACGCGCTTCGTCCATCTTCCCTGCCGCGTGAGTCCTCGCCTTTCAGCGACTCGCTGGATGATTCTGATACTTAAGCTACCGCTTTCTAGCTGCCCCCCATAGTACGTGTGGGGCTCGGAGTTTCCGCAATGATACAATGCTGATCTTCCCTCCCGCTCGCACAGCGTCACTGCGGTAGGAGGCCCACCAACAACGTCGCTGAGGTCGCAGTGTACTTCTCGGGTGGTGGACTCGCCAGCGACTATGTTCGTACTGATTTCTCGTGCTGTAAGACTCTATGTTCCGCTGACCTTGCTTGATAAAAATTAGTTCGCTCGGCCACGGTATCAGCATGCCGCAGTCGAGGGTTTCCTCAAGCAGTTCCCAGAGGACAGGTATAAGGGCCTTTCGACAGGTTAGATCTCTTCCCACTTTCTCTACTCTAGCATGCCAATTTCATCATAACACAGAGCTGGCCGTGTAAGCTCCCTTCCAGACTCATTCAAAACCTGCACCCCGCTGACATTGGATGCCTGAAACTACAGGCCATCCCGGACGTTGCCGCACAGGGCCGGCGATTCCGCATCTTCTGGCGAGGCCGTATCATCTGCATCGGCGGTACCTCTGCCTCCGCGCCTGCCTTTGCCGCCATCGTTGTGCTTCTCAACAACGCACGTCTCGCCAAGGGCAACCGACCCCCTTGCGCCGCTGTATACGAAGGGCTTCGAAGGCTTTAACGATGTCACGGAGGGTAATAATCCAGGATGTGGGACGCCTGGTTTTAATGTGCGCTTATTCCCCTTCAATCGGCGTGCAGTGGGTGCTGATGATTGATTTTGGGGTGTGGCAGCCTGCAGGCGACGACGGGATGGGATTGGAGTGAGTAGCATTCGATCGTTTGACTGGTTCCTGACGATCTGATATCATTTAGTCACCGGCCTCGGAACGCCTGAGTTTTGGGAAGCTGAAGGAGTTGCTGACCTGAGATTACGCGCAACTGTATCGCTTCATCGCGCGTGGAGAGATCGCAGATTTGACGTAGAACTATGTCACTGAGTAGGATCTGGATAGATTCGGTACTTGGAGGACGCGTGTATTTCTTGGGTTCGTAGTTGCTTGGCTTGCTCGAAATTGTACACACAGGAATTTGAAAGCATAAATACCTTTATTCTGTTGTTGGCCGATACTTTGCGAATTCAGTCGCGTACCAGACATTCTACCAAGGCTGCGCCCATACTCATCACCCCTTTGAATCAACGTTCGCGATCTACTTACTGGGTGAGCGAAAATCTGGGTGCGGTCTCTCCAGTTCTTGGAAACCCGTTGTGAGCTTCGAAGGATTTTTCGTTCGAGATTACATTCATATTATTTGACGTCCTACGGGGTGTAGTACGTACTTTCTTTTATTTCTTTATCAGACTTTTTTTTACACCGAGGGGGGTCACGTCGGGAAGTTTCTCGACTTAACGCGTGTGTACCTTGATCCTCCCAGTTGTCCTCAATGCCTGTTCACGGAGCCCTATCTCCAGTCCCGTTTGAAAGATCAGGTCAAGCAAGTAAGAGACAAAAAGACCAGGGTTCAGGATGAACCAAGGATGAACATTGCATTAAGAGAGAATCGAACTCCCAGCGGGTCGACATGATAATGACATGTACATAAGTTATGGCAACGACCGGGTCGTTGCGACCCAGGTTACCACTACCCCATTAATGCACGTACGATGAGGGCGTTCGTATTCTCCTACATGATATAATTACAGTAGTTACACATCCTGTACCTGTGCCAATCTCGCATTCCGGACAGAAGACCGATGGAACTCCTGGATGCGATATACGTCCATAAGTGATAGTGATAGCAATCAGTCCGCCGCCCAACTCGAAAGTTCCGTTGACGCCGGCCCGAAACTCGAGTCATTTTCACCCGCCATACTTAAATTATATAAATAACAGATAAAACGGATCCACGGAGATCGACACTTCCAGTCATGTCCACTGCGGCAGATCTAGAATACGACGTCAATTTCTGCTTTCCGGTGAAAGACTTGGAGAATCAGCGAATCAAACTCACCCCGTTCATTGTTGAGTATCAGTGCGCAGAATACCGAAAACCAGCGCTGACGAGCATATGTAAGAATAGCCATCGAAACACCTGGATGAATTCTTCGCGATTCCCAGCCCGTCCTACGAATATCTTCCGTTTGGCCCGTACCTCACCGCCGACCAATTTAATACCAACCTTATCGAGGGTCGTATCCACCCCAGCCCTGCTAGAGTCCTGTTCGCGATCTACGATAAAACAAAAGCACCAAGGACTATGAACCAAGACGGCGAGCTCGCAGGTGTTATCGGGTTCCTCAATGCCTCTGCAGTCCATCTCCATGCAGAAATTGCGTTCGTGATGGTATCTCCACGATTCCAGAGGACCCATGTCACCTCAAACGCAGTTGGACTGCTGCTGCACTACGCACTGGACCTTCCGTCAGAGGGTGGTCTCGGGTTGCGCCGAGTGGTGTGGTATGCGAACTATTTCAATGCAGCAAGCGTCAAGGCAGCAGAAAGGATGGGCTTTATGAAAGAGGGTGTTATGAGATGGCATTTGGTGCTACCAGAAGAGAAGGCGACAGGAGGGAACGGCAGAGAGAGGAGGGCGGGAGACCCAAGACCAGAGGCGTTAGGACGGGATACGGTGGTGCTGAGTCTTTGTTGGGACGACTGGGAGAGCTCTGGGAGAGCTCGTGTGGACGCTGTGATGGAAAGAACTTCTTAGTAGCTCTGAGAATACTGATAGTTCTGGGTAGCTCCATGTTAGGGCAGGATATATCGATAAACGAAATCGACTAGGCGACAGATCCTAAAATTTCAATGGACCTTTCACATAAGATTGAATCAAGATTGAATGTGAAGAGTAAGGAGAGTGGCCGTGCTGACATGTTTGGCAAAGGCTTCGCGATTGGGATTCGGGCATTTCGGCGTATAATGCCACCTTCGAGTCAAAATGCATTTGCATTTGTGTCATTTACATAAACAGCCTGCGCGCGCACGAAACATTGGAAGGCGGTATGTTCAATCACCCTCCACCTTTTTACATAAGAAGGAAAGGGACATAGAGAGGTTATGGTGACTCTTGAGTACATACAACTTTTGAACCATGGTCGTAATTAATGTCCTAAATGAAAACCTGGAGTGGCTCCCTGTCGTACACGTTCTGCCCCTCACTCAGCCCGCTGAGGTCTGGATAAAATGGCACCATAGCGTCCGCTGCACCCAGATAGAGAGCGTTGTAAACACGCCAATAAACTTCTCTAACCTTCCTCGCGGGATGGAAAAGTCCCTGTAACATATAACTCAACATAACGCCAGCACCCAGCGTAACGCGCATGGCTTCGATAGCGTCCATAACTGCGCCAATGACGTGCGGAGACGTCTCGAAGCAGTTCGGCCAGACAAGATTCATCAGGTGCACCATTGAATCTTCGCAGCCGAGGCCTGCGACGCCGAGCGCCAAGTGTTTGACGATGGTGCTGGCCGTTTGTCTGTGGACGAGGTCGCGGTCGGTGAGGGCGTCCTCAAGCAGGGTGACGACCGAATCGCAGTAGTATGCTGCTTGTGGGCCAACATATTCGAAGACGAAGGACAGCGCCTTAAGACAACCCGTCCGTACGTTGAGTTCTGCGGTTCGGTATTCGTTCAGGATCGCCGGTATACATGTGAAGGCTGTGGAGCAAGCAAAAAGTCAGTGACTGGTATGGTGAATGTGAATGGATAATATAACTCACGTCCACAAGTCTCCGCCACGATGGCAATGGCGACGGTACTGCAAACTCGACTTTGACGTTCTTGAACGCGCAAGTTCGTCAGCAGGACTGAAAGGACATCTTGCGGACCCAAACTCTTAGCAATATAACCGAAGGAGTTGACAGCTGCACGTCGAATTCCCCTCTTGTGCGCTTTGAGCAGATCAAGGAGCTCAAAGCAGATACGCATCCACTCGCGGGCAGGTACAAACTCGGCACCACGATCAGCTAGAAGATGAAAGAAATTAGCTGAGTAGAATAATTGGGCGAAGGGAGACTCACCGATACGGCCAATCAAGTTGATGGATGCTTCTTGCACTTTCTCATGTCTGTTTCGCAAGATGGGCGTCATTCGAGGGACTAAAAGAATGTAATGAGTACTCATTTCGATAACTCAGGGATGAAGAAACTCACGTAGATCTTTCACCGGTGGGTTCATCTGGGTCATTCCGACAACGTTCACAATTGCACCTTGGGCGGCGATGATACTTCCAAGTGTGTCAGGGAACTCCTCTCCCAACTGTTCGAATAGTACAAGGCCAAGTTTGCTCAAGAGCTGGTCTTCGCCGCACTGCTTGATGACGATGGCCAAGCGTGTCGTCAAATCAGCTGCTTGTTGTCGAACCTTTGCGCTCTTGTTGTTGAGACGCCAAAGGATGGTCGAGACGATCTGCGTGAGATACGGCTTGACGCGAATACCCAGCGCGTTAACGACGGTTCCGAAACCATCCAACATGACCTGGTCCTCCGTGGTCTGCTCCTGGAAAGAATAAATGATTCCGTCCACCAACCTGACCTCCAGCCGTGCATCGATGTCGGATGCTCCAAGTGCCTGGACGACCTTCGTGATGGTTTCCATAACCATCTTCCGGTATGGTTCGGCTTCATCCTTGAGCTCGTTCACAACTCTCCCCACAATCTCCGCGACACCAGCCATCTGTGCAAGCTCGACTGTGGTTTCGACGATCTGACGGTAATTCCGTCGGTCTAGGGCCATACGACGCACCCAGAAGGCCTGAAAAAAGTCGGGGAGGATGCCGTGCTTGATATATTGAGCTGTGACACCTTCCGTGGCGACGCATTGCTTGATGACCCTTAGCACAATCTTCTTCATCTCCTCATCTGAGGTTCGGAACTCTCGAATAAGAATGTCGGTGACTTCTTTAGTGTAGGAGGAAGCGTGTTCGGGGTCCATGAGCGGGATGATGAAGCCAATGGCCTTCAGGAAAGCAGCGAGACCTTTGCCACGGTGAAAACGGATACCCAACCACAACGGTTTCAAGACGTCGTCAAAGGATTCGATACCATACGGCACGGCGGCCTCGGCGAGCGCAGCCAAACCCAGAGCCGTCATCGTTCTGACCTTCTGTTGTTCGTCGGACAAACCGTGAGCGATGCAGTGCACCAGATTGCGTAGATGGGGAAGCACCGCGCATCCCATCATGATGGCAATCTGCTGGACGATACGAATACCGGTGTGTCTAGCCTGCCACGACTTCTTAGAACGACAGACAGCTTTTAAGAAGGGAAGCAGGGAGGGGATGCCCAGCGCAGATGCCACGACGGAGAACGCGCGAGCGGTGGTATTACGGACATACTCGTCAGCATGGTCGATATCAGGACGCATGGTGGAAATCATGTGCGCGAGACCGGCAGCTTTGGAAAGGTTGGAAATGATTTCGCGGCCCTCCACACGCGCATAGTAATCCTCGTCGATGAGGAGGGGTTCGATGACGACAAGGATTTTGTGAACGTAGGGGCGGACGAGATCATCGAGTGTGTACAGTACGCGATCAACGACTTTCACGAGGAGGTGGCGTTCTTGATCCTCGAGGGTGCGTTCCATGAGAAGGGGAAGGATTTTGTCGAACAAAGGACCTGCTCCGAATTCCCGAGCTTTGTCGGTAATCTGCCTCAGCGCCGTCTTACGGACTGGAGGCGTGCCATTCTTGATTTTGAGAAGCAAACGCATGATCTTGCGCTCCTTCATCTCATCAACCGAGAGCTCAGCCTCATCCTCCTCCTTGAGGATTTTAGCAAAATACTGCGTGTCTTCAGCTTTGAAAAAAGCAAGGTTGCCGACTCCAAACATTTCCGTGGGTAATTCGGGGGCGAGTCCCGCAGCGGCGGCGGCAGCATCCGAGGACTCCTGAATTTGAAAGCCTCCGACCTCAGTGACCGGAGTGGCCATAAGGTTACGAGGCGCGACGATAGGTGCATAGCCAGGCGGTGGGGTGACGATAGCATACCCAGTGGCAGGAAGGGCGGCATCAACCTCCTCGTCCGTGAGGTATCGATTATGCTTGTCTTCCTTGAAGCCTGGCGCGTTCATGATAATTTGGGTCATGGGGACATCCACATGGGAAGCGACGGGAGTTTGATCCCAACGAGAATGTTTGGGGGTTTCGCCAACGGCAGATTCTGTAGGAGTTGCGTCCCACCTGGACCGGCGCTTCTTAGGTGCAGAAGCTTCGAGGGCCTTGTCGGACCACTCCTCAGCTGGTCTGTTGGGATCGACATTTTCGTCGGACGGTTCAGCGATATCCCATCGGCCTTTGCGCTTGGTGCCAGCGGTTACCATTTCCTTGGCAGAAGCAAGTTCCCTCGCGACGTCTTCAAGCTCGGCGGCGGGCGGAGTCTTGTCGAGATTCATCTTCATCTTCCCTTCCTCCCGCTCCTCCTTCTCCTTCTCTTCGATTGCCTGCCTCACTCTAGTCTCTTCTTGCTCCAATCTCGACAACCTCATAGCATCTTTGTACCCGCCCTCAACGTCCTTCCCGTCCTCACTTTGCTGAAACGCATCCGCACTGTCGACTGCTACACGAGCAAAACGATGATGGTGATAATCTGACTGTCGCGCAGCGATTTGTCGTTTGGAGGCTGTTTCTGTGAATGGGTCGATATTCTCTTCTTCAGCAAGGTCGGCGAGCTCTTGAAGGATTTCCTTTGGAGCTGTATATGAGTCTATCAATCTGGGAAAGCCGGGCGGAGACATTATACCTCAAGAGCTTGTGTGGGATGGTGTAAACCAAGGACGAAGCAAAGGATGACCAGGGATGTTTTAATCAAGGTTGAGCTGAACGGGCCCTTATAATAATACCCTTTCTTTCTTTCCCACGCCACCAAGCTTACGGTCCCGTCCGTCGAATGACTATAGGACAAACTGTATGACGGAGGTTGACGACGAGTTATTGAAACCGTGATAGAGTCTGACTCATTTAGACCGAGACCGAAGGGTGTTGATTCTTTGTCGTCTAGAGAGAGCCTACTGAAGCTGTGCACTCAAGAATCGAACTGACGTTCGCGACACGCCCAGAATGTTCCAGGGATCTAGCACCAGCAGCGTGCGTGTTAACTAACAGAGACACGGATTGACGAGGGATTAGAACGAGAAAATGGACGACGAGTCTAGAGCGAAGAAACAGATGAGAAATGATATCAAGAAGACAAACGTCGTACGAAGTACAAATAACGACTACCGATGTCCAGCATTCCGTCTCACAAGGTTGGTAGAAAGAAGAATATCGCATCATGAAATGGATGTATTCTTGACATCACGCGTCGGATCGATACCATGATTTTCTGGAGGGAAAACGATGTTTAAGAACCCCGTCCGGAGGTTTAGATATAACAACACTCACTAGATACACCTCGGACCCGAGTTCCGCCAGCCCGCTGATGCATCGTACTCTGCGAGGTACTGAGACCGATACCGCCTGCATTTCCCTTGTGGAACAGTGTTAGCTAGATACCAACAACGCGTAGACCCACATACCAAACACCTTCCCAACCTTACTCTCCCCGTCTGGATAAATTACTATGAATGAGGTTCTGGTCAAACTGCGCGTAAGGACAAGAAGTCCATACCGTCGGGCTGTCTCGAAGGCTCCTGTAGTTGAAATGCCTTTTCCGTAGCACATGTGATGATAGTTGATTCGATAAACTATGGATGTTGGATTATCAGCGCAGATAATAATATCTAGCGTGAACGACACTTACCGGTATCCCATGCCATGTTGCGGTTACATCCTCGAGTTGTCACACTCAAGTTCAAGCCTGTCGAGCAACTGTCGAACGTTTCTCGAGTATTCAGCTCCAAAGTCGTTCTGAGCCAGTATGGTTTAGCCAGAATTCAACGTCCGAGAATGAGCTTTTCAATTCTTTCGTCAATAACTCATAGAAAGCGCAGAAACTGATTGAAGTTTATACCGATATTGACGCCTTGCACTGCGCGGACAATTACACCACCAACCTCCTCGTTATACTGCTATTTGGCCATCTTGCATGTTCAAATTTCAAAGAGGAAGCTCGAACGAAAAAACGACTCAAGCAAGGTTGTGACCATGTTGTTTGTAAGGCGCGGAAACTATAGCCGTTTATATCAGATCGCTGACGTGAAAGATGATGGTCATAGTAGATCATAATTAGTCATGGCTGGAGGTTTGTCACAATCTCATTCTCCTGTGTCCATTTCTGTCCATTTATACACTTCGTACAGGAGAACTCGCTTGCAGACAGTATTTTCTGGTCATTTATATGGCGTAAGGCAGTATCGATAGCCATCGCAACGTATTGCTTGATCATCCATCTGCGGTCAACAGCGCTAATTCGGGGCACTACAAAAGCTCAGAAATTCGCAATTATGTCCTTCACAATCAGCCCCCACTTCTCGACCACCTCCAGTAACCACCACCAAAACCAACGATACAATGGCTCCTCCCAATGTCGCCATCGTTATCTACACCATGTACGGCCACATTGCCAAGAGTGCGTACCCGTTCATCACCTTTTAACTCTTGCTCATGATGTCCTACAGTGGCTGAGGCCGTGAAAGCTGGTGTCGAGAGTGCCGGTGGAAAGGCCACAATCCTCCAGTACGTCCCGTTTAGCGCTGTATTATTGATATCGCGGCTGATCCACCTGGTAGGGTCGCTGAGACGCTTCCGCAGGAGGTATTGACCAAGATGTACGCCCCCGCTAAGCCGAACTACCCCACCGTCGCTGCCGACGACCTCGTTAAATACGACGCGTTCCTCTTCGGTATCCCTACTCGTTATGGTTCGATGCCCGCCCAATGGAAGGTATGTCACAACTATCACATTGGGGAGCCGTTTGATTTACTAAAGCTACGAAGGCGTTCTGGGATTCCACTGGTGGAATTTGGGCAAGCGGCGGCTTTTACGGCAAGTACGTCTCGACCTTCGTCTCCACCGCCGGCCCTGGTGGAGGACAAGAGACCACCGCTCTCACCACCTTATCTGTCTTCACCCATCACGGCATGATCCACGTTCCCCTTGGCTACGCCCAGTCCTTTGCCCAGCTCACTGGCTTGGATGAGGTCCACGGTGGTATGTACTGTGACTATAGCATCGTGATGATCACTTATCCTTGGACGTGATCTACAGGAAGCCCCTGGGGTGCTGGAACCTTCTCGAAGAGCGACGGGTCGCGCCAGCCTTCAGCACTTGAGCTCGAGATTGCCAACATCCAGGGCAAGAGTTTCTGGAACACTGTCTCTCGGGTCAACTTCTGAGTGCTTCTCGTGAGTCTAGAGCGTGCCCTAGTGGTCTGTAGATAAATATCCTGTATTGATAAACATTGCATTGCATTTCCTGTACACTTCCTTCACCTTTCAACAAGTTGATGATTTTGAATTTCACGGCGGCAAGCTGCTGTACGGAGCTAGGACGCGGACACTGGCCTCCTTTGTATATCACTCAAACACAAAAGTTGTCAAAAGCTAGCAAGGAGAGACAGAGAAATTCAACTACATTTCTGTAACGGCCACCTTCCGGGACGCATACATTCTTCGTGCGGCCCGGGCGGAGAGGTAGAAATTTAACACAGATCGACTACTCAAGTGGGGGCACCACGGATTGAACTTCGCGGGACCTTCAGAAGTCATTTAATTACAAGTTATATGACACCTCAGTCTGCTGCTCTCCCAACTGAGCTATGCCCCCAATCAATTACACTGGTAGTGAAAAATAGAAGGAAAAAGAACATATCTAAGTGAACGACAGCCCTAACCGAGATCATCAGAAAGGGGACAAGGCGAACGAGCAACGAACACGGGTTATGAGTGGATTCAAAAGTTGATTCTGACAGGATGGTGATAGTCTTGATAAAGAACGTCGCAGGAATATCAATATATTCATGATTAGTGGAGGCGATCATGCCCAACGAGCGTGAGCACCGTGACGTTCACCCACCAAATGATACCGTGGTTCCTAAGGAGCTGTTCCTCCGATTCTGCAAGTAAGTATTTCGGTATTTGTATGATCCTACCCGCTTCAAAATATCAGGAAGCGATAGCACTTGGATGGGATGGTCGTAGGTTAAGGCCAGTCCGCTCAGCGGCGCTGTATGTAATTTTTTGGGCCCAATGTGGCAGTCCCAAAGTACTGAGATCTCGGAAACGGACTCTGGAGTTCTACGCCCTGTGAAGTCCAAAGCACAGAGGAACGAGAAGTAACAACCTCATGAGCAGTATGAACTCTCGAAATCACGCCTCGCAGCATCCACGCCCTGGATAAACCCATGTTCTATATCGAAAATTGGCCAGCGGAACAAATCCACCGTTGCGAACTTATATTATTGTTAAGGATGAATGTAAAACAGCGGGAAACGTGTGACGTGCAAAAATGGAGGCAATGTGTCCGTATGGCCGTGGCAGCCGTCGATGGAGTTGTTGTGGAGTTGCGCACTGAGTGGTAACTAGAAGTATATTCCAGGAGAAATATTGAACGGGGAAACGGAATAAGCCAGGAAATTTTGTGACACAGGAAATACACGCGATCAGAGTAGGTCTCAAGAAAATGTAAGCTAGGTTGTTAGCTAGAGTGGTCTGCCACTGGAAGTAACGTACGTTGTCCATTCATTGGAAGTCCACTTGACGAATCGCATAGCTAGCCCACGCGTCGCCCCTGCCTTTTCTAAATCTATTGTACGCCTCCCACCACCGCTTATCGAGCCTCGAAAAATTCCACTCCTCCACATGCAAACAGGCTTCCCTCAATCCAAGCTGTCCGGTCCCTAGAACAGCTATGCGACTCTCCAGAAGCTCCGTGAATGCGTCTATCTCACAAGCTTCCGCTCCAGAGCACTCAAGCACCTCAAGGATGGGCAAAAGCTCCCTACGCCCAATCATCTCTGACGCTGGTACGGTTAAGCGCAGGGTCGGGGTACATAGTTCCACCAGTCCAGGAAGCAAGGAGATCAACCTGAGAGTGGAATGGCTCTGTACTACCTCATAGCCGATCGGCTCATGGGCAAAGCTAGCGAGGCGGCATTGGGAACGGGAGATAAGGGCTGCGGCTTCGTCGATGGGGAGAAGGAGACTGCCGACATACAGGGTGGTAAGCGAAGGGGCAGTGAAGAGGTCGAGGGTGATGTTATCGTCTGTTGACAGGGTGAGGTTGCGAAGATGCGGCAGTGTAACTGCGCCTGGAATTTCGTCTTCGTCGATGCTGACGATAACCTTCAGTGCGCAATGCGTCAAGCGTGTGCATTGTCTGAGTATATTGAAAGCCTCCTTGGGCTTCAGCTGCAAGCAACGTAGAATATTGACGTGCGTGAGCTGACCCCAGTGAAAAGATCCAAGAAAAGCAGTGTAGTCGAGACAGCCGCTTCCCCGTGAGCTATCTTTACCACCCGTCCACTCTGCAAGCTCCATTAGGCGAGAGTCATTCTGTTCCTCGCTTTCTTCAAACTGGCAAAGGTCCTCGCATTGCCCATAAAGGTGGATTTCCCTTAAGCAAGAGGCGTGGTTGAATATCTCAGCCATGCGAAAACTGCGCGTAGGGAAGTCGTCCGGTACATGCAGCTCCAAGCGCTCTATGCTTGGAAGACTCTTCGACGGCATGCGGAGAAACGCCATGACTGAGGATTGCGGTGCATGAAGTTTGATATCCGTTGCGCGAGCGAAGGTGGGTACAATGATGCTGTCTATAGATCCACACCCGGAAACATTCATCGATATGGAAGGAAGTCTAGAGCTCGGAATGACACTGTTCACAAGGGTGGCAAGAGTCGTGACGTCGGGCGCCTTCTGTGTTTGACGATCGAGTTGCAAATCGAGGACAATGCGTTTCCATACACGTCGATCGTTCATCACAATGTCCCTCCAGCTCGCACAAGTTCCACGCACGTTCCACGGGGTCGTTCCGCGCCTAGGAGGTAAGCTGGCGTCCGCGCCGCCATGAGCATAAACAAAAATCTCCGCGAGCAATTCGGTGGGCAATCGTTTGTGTGGTGCGATTGCGACACGGAGCCTATGGAGATGTGCCTTCGTCTTCTCTCGGTTCTCCAGAGGCTGTGCAATGGGGAATTCGATAGAGTCTAATGCGTGCTCGGCGTCTGATATCATGGCTCTCGCGATTCGTGCTTCTGCATTGCATAACGTCAGGGAGTTTGAAGTTCCTGCTGCAAATTCAATCCTAGCGGAGATCGTATCCTCATAGTGGCTGGAGAGGGACATATGGGCGCCGCAGAGTGTGTGGAGGTGAACTCGTCGAGTCAGAACTTGAATTTGACTTGAATGCCAATGTTCAACGTCTTGTTGACGGCTGTTATCAAAAATAAATTGAGGCGGTCCCCGAGGCCCCCGGACGCTCCCATATAGGTTCGGTGCAAAATTTCTTGGAAACTGGCCTCAAGTCCCCAATGTCTGGAGCCCCAAATCCCCAATATCGACCGAGGTTTATGTCAAAAAAGATACGGAAAACATAAATTTTTTCCAAAAACATATAAATATCTTATTTTCGACGACGCTAGCTCAGGAAGACCATAGAAGTTCCCGATCTCCCCTTGGAATCGTCCACTTAGCCTAAAATCCAGTGAGGTCAGGTGATGATCACCTCCGCACTATATGACCCATCGAGTATTGCTGAGTATTGCTGCCGGCATGTTGACTGCCAAAATGAGGTACCAAGTCAATTCATACTGGTGTTCTTCAGCTTCTGGAAACTTACTGTCGTGAAAATAAGGTCCTAGATTGTCCCATAAACCTGGCCTTCAGGTTTTTCGCCTGTTACAAGTGGTCCCAACTGTAAGGAGAATGCACACCGGTTCGTGTCGAGTCGGACCACTGTCGACCTCAAGAATTGAAGCCTTCCTCGGTGCTTTGCTCGGGCACGATCCCGACTCACCACCAACTATTTGACACACATCCGAGCCCAACCTGGTTTGAAATCCCCTATATTGGGGCTAAGGGTTTCGATCCTCTTGACCTCAAATCCCCTATTTTGGACCGAAGATTTGGCCGATTTTGGGCCTCAAATCCCCAAAAAGATTCCCAAACCTTGGGGATGGGCAATGCTTACTAATGTTGCGGGATGCTTGTAGTTATTGATTAATAGACTTTGATCAAATTGATTAGA
>JABCKH010000058.1:0-50482 GCA_018851285.1 Lyophyllum semitale | reverse complement strand
GTGATGGCACGAAGCGCGACACAAGCGCCATCAAAATGTTGAAGGTGTCGCGGACCACAGCAAATGTGTCGAGGATCGATCCTTCCTAATACGGAAGTTTGTGTGTCGAGTGTGGTTGGTCCCGTGTTGGGGTTGGGCAACAATTTTCAAGATGGAATAGAGGAGTTCAAGACAGTCGAGACAGTCGAGCCAAGATATTATGGTGTTCAATCCAATCGTAGTGTTCTTAAGACGCCGTGAACTCTGCACATTTGCCAGGCTATGTGATATATGGCTATTTGATATATTCGAGTATTGAAAGTAGACTCGTATGTAACCACTCCCTCTATGAGGATAAATCCTCAATACTACAAGTAAGGTAGTACTGCCCATTTTACATAATAATAATCATTCTCTAGTGTTTTCGCGTGCCAAACCGAGGAGATAACAAAGGCATGCAAGTTCCTTATCTTTTACTTCTTGATCATAGCAATGTTTCGAATGCCCAAAGTCAATGATGGTAACTCCTGAGTCGCTGATGAGAATGTTCTCCCGACGGATATCCCCGTGGAGTATCCCTGCGCAATGAATAGATTCTAATGTTGAAAGAGCAAGTTTGCTAATTTGCAATGGACAATCAGTATTGTAAGTCAAACAATTCATTGGCAAAGAAACTTACCGGTCAGAGATCGACAAATTGCACTGTGGCGCAATGAGTGGAACACCTGCATAAAGCATGACAAGAGCACAAGCACCACCTTCGGAGTCGTCAAAAAAACCCATTGGTGTCGCAATACCTCGAAGAATTCCTTTTGACCTTAAATAGTGATAGATATCATATTCACTCTTGAGGGCATCTCGCTGTTCAAAGTCAAAAGCCAGTTTGACGGCAACATCTAGTGGCATAGCCCCGTCTGAGATTCCTGGCTTAAGTGTGCCACGGTGGACGGTGCCTGTTGCCCCCTGCCCAATTTCCGATGTAAGGAGAATGGTCAGAGATTCCTCTAGTCCGTAAGTGTGGATAGATTGTGGGGATAATGGAGGAGTCAGACATCCTGGGTGTGCAGTAATTGAGGGAGCAGAGCGAAGGAACAATGCAGGGACTGGGGAGTCGTATATGCCATATTGGAGGTAGAGTTGGACCACATTACGGTTGCTGGCCAGATGTATCATTTTCTGGTGCTCGTCAGGTTGGTCAGAAGGTTGACATGGTTCATGCCAACGTACCTCGATGGCTGCCATGTCATCAACAGTAGAATCTTTCTTTTCTGCAGAGCCTTCCAATCCACCATCGTTTCCGATACCGCCCCCACCTTTATGACCACGTCTACCACCTCGACCTCGGCCCCTACGGCCACCAGAACCGTCGTTTCGGACATTGTCACCACTGTTAAAGTCACCACCACCACCAGGGGGCTTTGGTTGGGTTGAATTGGATCGTTGTTGCTGCTGGCGGTCCATCATGTCTTGAACAGCGGCCATATAGATGCCCACATGAAGTTTTCCATAGTGAGGGTCAACGCACGTAGGCGGTTCGATGACGTCCGAAACATAAAGCGTCTGAGAGCGTCGATGGCGGAGACACGCAAGCTCGTGGTTACCAGAGTGAAGGATAATGATAGTCGCATCGACTCGTACGGCTTGTGCCCACACCTGCAGGAGTCAACATTTTGACAGGCATTGTGTGAATGTGTCGTCACCTGCTGCACCAGACTTTGCGCAGTGATGTCATGCTGATCTTGGTGGGCTTTGTCGTCGTCGTCGTCGCCGTCATCATGATCCCGCTGTTGGAATAGCCGAGCACGTGTCAATCACGATACGTGGCTTGGTACTATACAGGTAGTTTATGCTTGTTTGTACCGAGTAGTGTAGATGCTCGGGATGTCCCTTACGGACTCTTCGAGCACTTGTAACAAGCGGGCTCTGCTATATCCGAGCCGGTTTTCTGTCTGAATTCCTACACCCGCTTGCGTTTCCTGTCGATTTTCTCGTCGAGATTTCCTGGATCAGAAGAATCATCCTATAGTGATGAGTACTATTTTTTGCCATTCAATGGGCATAAACGTACAGGGATATTCCACAGGGGAGTCTTCGCGTCAGGTCCGACCACCACCTGCTCCGAGTCGACTCTCCCGACTGCTGTCTTATGTTTAGGCTCGGTAGGGCATGTCGGGGTCATGCAGGTCGTCCAAGAAAACTGGCCCAGATTAGGAACCGCTTCAACAAGACCTGGTCTGAGACACTTTATCACCCACATAGCCAAAGGCGACTCAGCCTCCTTCATCTTCTCAAAGATGCGACGTTTATCACTCTCCATTCCCTTCACAATGTCAGCTCGTATTTTTTCTATCCTCGGAAGACCACTTTCCCCGAAGAAACGGAGCACCCCATCCATGATCGCATAACCTGAGGATTGAACTGATTGCGTCCAGAATAAGAGACCGGTCCATTGCGAGTATGAAGCAGTGGGGTGCAAAACGAGCGTAGAAGCCAAGGGCGAGCAGTATCTAGCAGTGGTTTGATTGTAAAAATCGGCAATTGCTTTCTCGTCTTTCACCCTCACGTCAAGATGCCCTAAATCCTCTGTCCGTCGTTGGGATGTGATGAAACCAGCCAGAGGGGGAAGAGTGTCTGAAGCGGCCTGAAGTGCTTTATCGACATTGCTGGCGAGAGCCTGGACTAGGGATGGAAGACGCTCGACGCGCTGAAGAACCAACTTCGGAGAAAAATGTTTATCATAAAAGGAAGGTGGCCGGGTGGCGGTCAGCTTCTCGATAGTGTGAGGAATTAGACGAGGAGGGTTCCAAGATAATAGTGCCTAATAGTGCCTGGATTTCATCGTGCGCTTCAGGTAGCGGCCCAGCAGTGGTTGAAAACATGGTAAAGGCAGCCACGTTGAACAAAGCGGTTGTGGTAGATTCGCCGGAGGCTTGTGCGTTGAGTCATCTTATTATGTGCAGTTGAGCACTCGTAACAATTTGAAAGAGCCCATACTACGCTCTTTATATATATCTTGTTAGGCACAGTTAGCGCCAAGTTAGCGCCCGTGTAACAGTAGCAATGCACGCCTCACTTATCTTATTACTTAGGTGCCTTTGCTAGCGCTCGTAACAATATCGAATGCTTAACAAAACTTCCAGGCGGAGGTCTCCTGTATACATCACCCAGTCCAACTCATATCCTCTGCTGCATGTCTATTACAGATAATACAAAAACAATCCTATCCTAATGGTACATGGCACATAGCATAAGCAATACCAGCACTTATGAATACTATAAATGTAGAATACGGAATGTTGTCCCATGGTCACTGAGAATCGCACCGACGGTCATAGGAAGCCGCTCTCCTGAAGCAATCGCGCCATCTTTTCATCCTCCCGCTCCCTCGGCTCCCGCTCAAGACTCAGAGCCCAGAAGTGCTCGCTCGAGGCCTTGGTGTCACTGAACTGGTTCAGGGACTCTTCAATGTACGTCTGTACGGATGGGATGGACTGGAAGTTGAATGGCAGCGCCTGCCACCGCTTGATGTCGTTGATGACCTCCGACGCCTTCTGGCGCTTGCGGAAATTCACCAGACCACCAGGCAACATGTCGGGGTTGCCATCCTGGATGAATTGCAGAGTTGAAAGGAAGACACCTAAATGGGGGATTTTTTATGAGATATCGAAGAGGTACCTGATGCTGAAGGACGGCATACCAATGAAAGGAACACATGGGGGTGTTACTGAAGCCATAAGCTGTCGGTATTTTGTGAAGTTTTTGTTGCTTTCGATCGTCATCTCGCATGCGCCGAACTGCGCCATGCTTCGTTGGTTGACTTGTTCCCAAGTGCGTTTAAGTCGACGAATGGGAGGGGTATTGAGTCCAGATGTAATGGCAATCATCGTTGAGAAATTGTTCAGGGTCCGACAACGCTATGGACGCCTTCAGTAAATGAAATGACGGGCGCACACATTGTCACATACATCGGCGACACTTATCAAATGTTTTACCGCGGTCGCCCGTTTACGAGAGTCTTCCTTGCTAAGCACAGACTCGGCCACCCAATCCGCAATCTAGTGGAACATGAGCTCAGCAGGAGAGCAAACAAAGCCACTTACTCGGTTACTCGTCTGAATAACGATGGCAATGTTATCCATATTCTCCGTCTTCTGCTCACGAGCTCGCTGGAGGCACTCCATCGGTTTGATTTTCTGATACAGGTTACTTTCCATGATCGTGAGCTGGCGCGCCAACTCGAGGGGCTCGACATCTCCAAGTTTGAGCCTTTTATTCGTTTTGGGGAAGATCGGCGGCGGCGGGCTGCCCTGGAGCATCATCTTGACCATGGTATCACCGCCTCGTTGCTGAAAGCAAAAATCAGTACAGGGAAGGTGGAAATCAATCGCGGGAACTTGCCGCGCGCTCAATATGTATGAGCAACTGCTTCGCGGCACCAACGTGTGTTAACTCGTCCGAAGAAACGAAAGCTTTCATGCGCTCCAGAATGTACAGATCTTCCTTCTCCAGCACATCTTCGTCCTGAACCATGGACTTAAATGTATTGAGGACGCTAAACATGATAGGATGAACGATTAGTATTAGTCGACAAAAAGATAGAAGGGACTTGAACTGACCGCATTTGTATAATGTGTTGCTTGAGTTTTCCCCACTCTTCTCGCTCACCGGGCTTCAGGTCAGGCGGAGGCTCTATTCTGAACCGCGTAACGAGAAGATCGAACAGCTCATTCACAGTCGTGAATGACTTGAAGGTCATTAAGAACGCTTGGTTGAACGTAGGATCTATCCGGTAGGAGGGGTGAGACGACACATCATACATCGTCAGGTCAACTTACCAGCTTGATCGTGCGCGGTCAGGCGCTCTACCAAAGCCGGAAGAGTCCCACCTTTGACGGTGTTGTCTGCGTCAATCAGGATCTCTTGCGGGTTGTAGTTCGGTCGGAGGTACCATGGCTTAAGGTCGGCAGCGGCTCTGCTGGCATACTCGGCGCCCAGGATCTTTTCCAACTTGCTGGTGCCAGTCGGTCGAGGAGGGGAGGTCACCGCGCGGCCGGCTAAAATTTAGATCATCAGTGACTATAAACCAAGGTCAAATCATAAACTTACGGCCATCGTCAAACGGCGGGTCCACGGCACCTGGTATCCCTGCCAAGTCATCATCATCATCGTCCTCGTCGGCGAGAAGCGTCTCCGTCGCAGTTCCACGCGACGATGATCCCATTGTATGGCTGGCATCGCTGTTTGTATGACTGCGTTTGTAGGATGGGTTGACTTCTCCGACTTTCGACGGTTTGGCAGGTGGGCGTCCAAATGCCAGTTCCATGTCAACCATATCTGGGGCGTTGTCACCGTCAACCATGAAACTGGATATGGGACGAACACTGAGCCGTGACATCCGCCACTCAATGGAGCCGTTGTAGTCTCCCTGAGCCATTTCAGCCTGCTCATGTCCCAAAGAAAGAAGGCTATCGAGAGTATGCAGCAGCATAGTGAGATTGGCGCTTAGCGATGAAGATAAGGCATCGAGATGGTCATATGCGTAATTACGTTCTTGGCGATATCGAGGGAGATCAGAGTCCCGCGCCGATTGGACTGTCAGAAGCAAGACTGCAGCGTCGTTGTGGGCGGCCTGGACAACGGTTTCGAGTGTCCGAACGAGGAGCCTCGCGCTCTCGACCGTTTGTGCGTAAGGGCCGTTCGATGGGCCACCGTCTTGTTGGAATCCGTCAATATCGACATGTCGTGCGACATGGATATCAGACACGAACACCAGCAGAGAGGAAACCTGAGAAACGAGTTCTCTGCCACACAGACGCACTTGTTCCACTGCCAAGGATGTTCATGAGCGGCATTCCATGAACGACAAAGGTTACAACTTACCTGAACTCTGGTCAGAAGTCCGAAGAGCGCGGAGAAGATATTGAAATTGAACGTCCAAATTAGCCAGATACGACTTCAGCTCTGATATGACTTCAGGGCCAAGAACCCTCCTCGATGGAGCCTGTTCATCATCTAACGGTACCCATCCAAACCCCTTCCAGCGGCCCGCAGCACCAGCACCAACAAGCCCCGGCCCGACATTCGCAGTTCCAAACACCCCATGCAAGCGTTTAAACGGCTTTGGCTGTGGTAATGTCGGATTATGTTCCATCCGTTGGACCTCAAGCACGAATGAAAGCACAGCTCTCTCGAGTTCCTCCGCGTCAATCTCGATCCGACTGAGGGTATCCGCAATTAATGAGCCAGAATCATACTGCATCGCCCGCGCAGAAAGGACGAGACGGGAAAGCGTTGCTGTCACCTTCCTCTGCGCCGGCTTGAGCGGTGATTGGGACGACGGGGGTGGGAGATCGCGGACCTCTCGGGGTAGTACATTGTTGGGTATCTGAGCGGTGGGCACAGCGAGGACGTACAGAAGACTGCGAACCGTAAGTACGACGTTGTAGATCAAGTCATCCATTTTCCGATCTTCTTCAGATCGGCGAGCCAGGCCGTTCAATTGTATGTTATTGACGACTGCCTGAATTGCGGCCTTGGTGACCGCGGATAGTTCTGTGACGAGCTGTGGCGGAGGAGGGGCGATGGCTTGTTGGAGCGATCGCGCTATCCGTTCGGCTGTTGTATAGTCCAGCGGGGGCGTAGTCTTCGCGTTGGATCGCGTTTGGAGGTCTTTAGTAGGATGGCCGTTGGCGACAGGTTGGTTTGCTGAAGATTCGACGGGCTGTATATCGGAGTCGTCAGAATATACGCTAATGCGCTTTGTGCCGTTCGCTTGTCGGGATCGAGGGGGTGAGGATGATGACGATTGGGAGGATGATTTCTGGACGTGATCGGGTGCCTCAGGTCGTGACCACTGAACTCTGCCATCGACCTTGTTGTAGTAATAGTATGACCTCCCGTCATCCGCCAACTTTCTCACCCAGGGCTCGGGTGTCCCGGTGCGGCGCGGTATACCAAAGCCAGCAATATCCTGCATGGTGGTTGACGCCTCAAGAGATTCATTGAGTCCAAATACGAGACCCGCGCTCGTGCCGGAGCGCGAAGACGACTGTGATGTCAACCCGGCAAGCTCGCTGTCGGAGACCTCGTCGTCAGCTTCTTGGGGAAGATCGCGAGAGTGTTGTCCAGTTTGGGTGTTCACATAGTAGATCTGCGAACAGTTCAACGCAGGCAACCAACGGGTTCAAGGACTAGGGACAAACCTGTCCATCAGGAGTGACCTGTGGCATCCAGAAGTCGCTCGACTGGGATGACGTCTCCGCCGAAGTACTTGCAACAGCATTCGCGGTAGACGAAACTTCATTCTCCAGCCACTCCTCATTGGCCGCCTGACTCATACTCCGCATCATGGCATGGGACATGTCGACCATGGCGGAGTCCTGCTGCAGCTCCGCCGGCGAAGTCTCTGGGCCCGACGATTCTGAGGCGGAGAAGGCCAACTCTGCTTCCTCGTCGGAGATTATTTCGACATAGTTGGATGGAAACCAGCCTCGCTCGTCTCCGAGCAAACCGTCCCACCACCCCGACGGTTGCTGGGTGAGCACTTCGATTATATCGCCGCGGTGGAAGGAGAGAGCAGAAGCGTCCTGTGCTTCATAGTCATATAGTGCGCGACAAAATAGGGTGGTAAATTGTTCTTCCTCGAGTAGGGCATCCTGCTGTTGGACAGGCTGGGACTGTGAGATGGTGGAAATAGTAGGCCGGTTGACCTGCGGGAGGAAGGAGTGATGGTGGCCTGAGTACATGGGAGCTGCCACAGCAGCCATTAAGTCCAGAAATGCAAAAAGAAGAGAGCACAAGAGCAGCGACGACAGTAGAAACAAGCTGAAGACTAAACTGGACTAGCACTGGCAGGGCAGCATCATATCCCATCATTTCACCATATCTATGACTAAGCATCCATCTGCCACTTGCTACCGCTTCAACGTTCTCTGCTTCTCTGCAAACTCTACTATCTTCCGGTCCACAAACAGCCCCTTACGCTCCCTTACTCCATCCATGTACGCCTTTGCGATATTCTGCCGATCTGCCTTCTCTCCCAGATCCTCTAGCTCCTCTTCCGTCGTCGGGACCCAGAACGGATCTAGATCGAGCATATCGTACCTGTGCAATATATCTTAGTTATTCAATAAACAGAGCTATTTCTGCCCTCTTACCCGCTGAACACAAGCTGGGGGCTAGCTGCACCGGAGGTACGCTTGCGGATATCTATCATGAAACGCATCAGCATTTGGAGACGCGAGAGACACGGACGTCCGACGCACCATCAGCGAAACCGAAACTCTCCACCACAGGCAGGAGGGCCGTGACGCTAAAAAACGAAGTTCCTTCCTTCATTTCCTCCGCCACGATGCGGCCCCGCCGTTTGGCCACGACTGCATAGACCTTTCCCAACACATCAGCTGTGCGAACCGCTGATCAGCAGACCATGTTTGCCGAATCAGAAGCATCACCCACTTGAAGCCTGTATATCGCACGTATACATTGCCAACATGAGGCGCGGCGACCAATCCAGGAGGCCTGTTCGACAGGCGTCCCTCACGGCGGAGATTACGGATCCCGTCACCTGTGCCATTCTGTTTTGTTCTATTCAGGAAAACAGATCAATCAAAACATCTTATCAGTCAGGATGCCACGAACCAATTTCCCTGCCTAGGCTTTCCCGGTCGATTTCTACGCTCTCTACAAAATACGCCATCCCCTCCACGGGCTCTGCGCAGAGGGGCCCTTGGAAAGTCGCGAGCTGGAACCCAGTTTCAATATGATTGTCAAAGTCACGGACGGCCTTCTCCGTCTCGTTATCGCTCTCCTCAGCCTTAATCCGCTCAAGACGGCGCCTCAATCTGCAACAATCCGTCAGACGTCACTCGAGAAAACCGGCGAAAATACACCAACGAGAACAGCGTCGCAGACTTCCTAGCGTCGACAAGGAGACATCCGCCAGCCTTCTGCGGCCCAAACGCCCATATGTGTTCCACAACATCGCTCCACTCTCCGCCAACCTTCTCGCAGACTTTTTGAAGCGCGTCCCAGAACTGCTCAGGGCTCACACTTGGCTTCCGCACGATGTCCCCGTGAATGTCGACCCCGCTTTGCTCTTCCGCGAGTGCCTTCTCCTGCGCCTCCGCTGAGGTGTCCTTTGCCCTCCGATCGTGTTGGAACTGTTTTAGGATGCTAACGTTTTGTAGGACAAAGTCAAGGATGTCATGCGGGAGGGGACTCGCGCGAATTGTGAATTGAACGATATTCGACGAGCTGGCTCCGTGGATGGTACCACGGGGGGCGTTCGGTGTCTTGGTAGGCGCCATGTCTATAAAAGAATTTATGAACTAGAAAATGGGATGTCAATCGAATTACATACCTGGTGCCTTTGTTGCAGTCTCCCGGAAAGGAACGATAGGCTTCGAAGCCTGAATCTCAACGCGAGCAAACCTCTCCCGGAGGTCTTTCAAGCATCGCTAACACAAATTGAGTCTTCGATGTGATGCGAAACAGAGACAAAATAGATCACCTCCAGGTGCAATTCTCCAGCAGTCAATATGACATGCTCGCCGGTTTGCTGCTGAAAGGTCTCTACACAAGGATCAGATTGGCTCAGGAGCTTCAGGCCGCTGACGAGCTTCGGCATATCAGCTGGTAGCGCCGGTTCCAGCGCCACCCGGACAATCGGTTGCGCCTGCAAAATCGATTAATCCCCCAAGCCACATTAGAATGCCGGTACACAAACGCACCGCACGATGAACACCTCCCAGATTAATCAGACACGATCGGTCCCCCTCTACCGCTCCACTAACCCCCCTTTCGTCTGGCGCACACAGTGTCGCACTCCGCCAGACTTTACCCTCCAGCCCCTTGACAGCAAAGATGTTGCCAGCGCGCACCAAGTCTACCGCTACGAGCTCCCGCCCCATCATCACATAGAGTCCTTCAACTGTAGTCGTGACCAGATTCTTGGCGTTCGCAGGGTGGGTGGGCTTCAAGGCAGCATTGTACTTCGGCAGAACACCATACACGGAGGTGCCTGTCCGTAGTGTCCCAGAGTAGAGGCGCGAAAAACCCAAGACGACCTCTCCGTCAGTCACAGGCTCGGTCTTCTCTGGTGCCGCAGCTGTCGGTGGCGTATAAGGTATAATAGTCGAAGGCTGCTCCTCAGGTTGCTCCCCAGATTTCTGGGCGTCCTCCGCAGCTTGCCTCACGATTCTCGCTTCACGAGCTCTAGCCCGCATCTCCTCAGCGGTGATCGGCTTCTTCTTGTTCTCGGGCAACTCTTTTACGGAGACTGCAAACATTTTGCTAACATATGCTGTGATGCACGCATCAGAAGCCGAGTTCGAGGAGAAAAGGTCCTCTTCTAGTTTGTTCTTGGGCGCGATGGTCGGCTCGTATAGATCTGGGTAAAGCATCTTTGGAATCCTAGTTCGTTGTGCGACTGATGGAGCGGGAACGATGTCGATGACGGTCTGCGTGACACAGGTAGACAGGGAAAGCCACTGTGAAAATACAAGGGACAGAAGGTGGCGGGTATCCTTAGATTTCAGATCGCGGGGTGGTATTTTCAGATTAAGCGCTGACACAATCTTTGCAACCTTTTCATGATTTCTGCAAAATCGCAACTGAGTTCGTGCCCAGCACGAGAAAAGGGAAGACTGACGGGTTCAGATCCACCGCATCGTACACCGCCCAAATATTTTCCAGCACGAATTGCACGAAGAGGGATTTGAGCGGTCGTCCACGAAGGTGCTTATAGCTGATCACCTTCTTTGACTTCGGGTCGAGGAAGTAGTCGCCCCAGAGCACGCGTCGGAGGTTAGCCTCCTTGATGCCGAGCTTCGCAGCATACAGCTGCGCGAACTTGCCGACGCGGAAGCCCCAGCCGTCGATGGCAGACGCAAAAATGACGTTTCCGCGTTCCGGCGCGAAGTAAATGTCCTCGTCATCTTTTTCCTGGAATTCGTCCTCTTCGTTGACGGTCGCGTCGGCGTCGTCAGCGAGTTGGTCCTTCTTCTCGGCCAGTCTCCGTTCGCGCTCCTCTCGCCATCGTAGATCATCTTCCATTCTTTCGCTGGCAAAGAAACTGCCCATCACGGCATTAACCTGTTCAATGAGTCGTGTAAGGTGGTGGTGAGCTTCTACCGGAGCTAGCTTCAGCTCTGTAATTAGACGATCAAACTTGTTGATCACAAGTATAGGGCGGAGTCGGTCCTGCCAGGCTTGCCTCAGGACAGCAATGGTCTGATGGTATTGAATTCAATTTCGTAGGCGGATGTCGCTCGGGTATTACGCACCTGTGTGCAAACGCCCTCGACGACGTCAACCAAGACCAGAGCGCCATCACATAATCGTGAAGCAGTTGATACTTCACTGGAAAAATCTACGTGTCCGGGAGTGTCGATCATATTAATAATATAGGTTTTCGGCGATCTCTCTAATCTGGTTCTGTCACTGAATCTGACCGGCTGAACCATAGTATCCACATACCTCCTCCAGCATCGCGTCCCATAACTTGGAATTTGAGAGAGACAGCGCTGCTCTCCATAGTGATTCCCCGTTCTTGTTCGTCTTCACGACTGTCTAAATATCTCATCTTTCCGGCCATCCTAGCAGAGATGATATTGTTGGCAGCCAATAAGGCGTCCATAAGCGTAGTTTTACCGTGATCGACATGGCCGAGAGTGGTTATTATACGAATGTTGGCAGGATCAGGGGATTCCATTGCGACGATGAAGGATTAGACTGAGAGCGGTTCCGACGAGAAAACTTGTGTATTCAGATATGTCACGTGATATGACGAGAGAACCTTTGGCGCGATTGAAGGTGTCAATGACAAGCGGACCATCATGGCAGACACGGCTTCGACCAAATCTTCACTAAGGCGCGACCGTTCACACGAACGCGATTCAGAGCGAAAGCACAAGAAACGAAAGAATCATGATGACCAGGGCAAGAAACATAAGCATAGGAAGAAGGGGAAATCAGACAACCATGTCGAAATCGTCGACGACGATCCCAATGACGACGACATGTGGGTTGAAAAGAATATCGACCTCGACGGTGAGAGGGTGAGCCTTGCCATAGACCTCTAACGCATCCTCTGACATTATTTCAGATACTCGCAGCCGATATTCCAAATTCGGAGAGTTTATTGCTAACCTCGAAGGCTGTTACTCGTCCCACCGACCCGAATCTACCGGCAAGTCTCGGCACAGAGACGCCTCTCAAACGCGATGACTGGATGTTGCTTCCGCCAGCTGCTCCAGCGCTTCCTCCCGACGAGCGACAGCAGTTACAAACTGAGGACGTGTCCTTGACGGACAACTACGGAGAATCCTCAGGAAGCCAACGTACCCTGGGGGGTAGTGTCGACTTCTTCTCCATTATTGGAACAGATATCAAAAGAAATCCTCGACCAGAGCGAGCTGATCCTGACAAGGTGTGCTCATGTACTAACTATCCAAAGACCAGTATTAACTGTATTACAGCCTGTCGTAAGCTCGAAAGAGATTAACAAAGACTTGGGTTATATTGATTTCAATGCACCACCACCATCTCCAAAGCCAAACACCCCTGGAGGTCCAGGCTCACAATGGCGCATGATGCGTTTGAAGCGCGTTTATGAGGCTGCAGAAGAAGATGGCGTCGACCCTGAGACTATCGCAATCGAGCGGTTCGGGTCCCTTGAGGCATTCAATGAAGCGAGGGAGGAAAGGCGTATTCTTGATGAACGAGAAGGTAAACGCGCGGAGCGAGGCCGGGGATCCGAGCGGAGGCAACCTAGAGATTACGAGAGCGGCGAGAAGCGCCTGATGTTTACAGATATCAGCGGTGGATCCAGTCGCAGCTCGTCCTTCCAGCGTCCAGGAGGATTCAACGGCAGCACGCCATCCACGCCATCCCCTGCCCCCGACGGCCGCCCGCCAGTAAATCGACGACTCGATTCCCTTCGACTACCGTCTGAAGCTCGGTCGCCCCTCGCGCAGTCGCATACGCCAGTCCCTTCCGTTATGACACCGCCGCCTATCGTCTCAACCTCTATGCAGAAAAGAGCCTTGTCACCCTCTTCTCTGAACAAGATGCAGGCGAAGGTTCTTCGAGCGAAACTCATGGGCGCCCCAAATGCAGAAAAGCTGGAACAGGAGTACGAGGCTGAGTCTCGGAGGGCGAACGGGATGGATGTCGGAGAGTCGGGCGTTCGCGTCAAGACCGAAGTCTTGCCAACCTTGGATGCCAGGGGGCGACTATACGATGTTGGTCATGGGAAGGAGGACGATAAGGTCCTTTCAGGGAATCGCAGGAAGAAGCCGGAGAAGGTCATACCTGTCGTTGTCCGTGATGCTACTTTCAACTTACCTTTGTCTCCAGTTTGAAACCCACGACCCAGCCACTGGCCAAATTGTTCGATATAATCCTGACGACGATACAACTACACTTGGGGAGCTGCTTCGGCAGGAGCGTTTTGGCGCGGGCCAGGCGGACCAAAAGAACCTCGACGCTCAATTTGCGCGTGCAATTACGGGAGACAAAAAGTTTCAGGTAACTTACGGACGATCATGGCTCTGCATGACTTTTTACTTAAGATTCTCCTGTAACAGAACGATCTGGAGTATATTGACGACAACGCTGAGAAACTTGGCCGACAAAAGATGCGGACGGACGCCATGAAACGCCAGTTCGCCATCCATGGTCGGTCAGCGCGTTTTGCATCTGAGCTAACGCTGAATGGGCCTATGTGCAGACTATAAGAGGACCCAGAAAGCACTGGCGACGTGTAACTTCTGTTTCGGTGAAGATGACTCGCCTCCGAAGGCCCCTACAGTTGCATCGGGAACCCGTGTCTATCTCTCCTGCACTCTCGCCGAGGAGCTTATTGACGGTCACTGTCTGATCGTCCCGATTCAACACCATCTAAGTATGCTTGAAGCGGATGAGGACGTATGGGACGAGGTTCGGGTATGTGTCTGTCTTACAAATACCATTTGCTAGCTCATCTCGTGCATGTATCACGTTTAGAATTTCATGAAATGCTTGATGCGCATGCACGCTAAGGAAGACAAGGGTGTGGTATTCTACGAGACCGTGATTAACCTCAAGTGGCAAAAGCACACGGTTATCGAATGCGTGCCTCTGTCTTGGGAGCAGTTCGAAATCATCCCCGGCTACTTCAAGGTTTGTGTATCGCGTCGCATACTGTCACTATTCTCGGCATTGACCCTACTCGCGTCGTAGGAATCGATCCTGAATTCTGAAGGAGAGTGGTCCCAGCACAAAAAGCTGATCGACTTCTCCTCGCGTCCAGGCGGGTTCCGCCGCGCCATGGTTCCGAACTTGCCATATTTTATGGTGCAGTTCGATCACAAGGGCGAGAAGGGCTATGGGCATGTCATTGAGGGGACTGACACAACCGAGGAGTTGACATTGGAAGAGGGGGAGAAGGGTGGTGGCGAGTTCCCAAGGTACGCACTCCGTATCACCGTGCGGCTGCCCCGTCTCATACTAGCTGCTCGGCTGGATAGCTACTTCGCAGCCGAGATTATAGGTGGTGTTCTGGAACTTGAGCCGAGACGGTGGCGGAGACCTAGGCGGATTGACTTCCGGGCCAACAAGGAGCGGGTGGAGCAGTTCAGGAAGAAGTATGATAAATTCGATTGGACGGGAATGATTGGGAAGGAGTGACAGGCCTTCAGCAGTTATAAAGCCATGGATACTGGAATGGCGTTCCTGCATTCAAGTGTATATTTCAACGAAAATTTGACACGCTAAGGCAATATCCCACTCGAACTTTAACTTCAACTCGAAGGTACATCGTGGTTGCACAAAAACTGTGACATTGCGAAGACGAGTCGGATGAGGTGACTTCCTCCGGGCCGGGCCATACCACTTCTTGCTTTCCGACCTCACTCGACTTGTGTATGTTTCGTCAAACTGCCAATGTATTGAGACGCTCTCTATGCTTTCGATACGCTACTCGAGCGATGAGCACGGAAGCAACGCTGCCAACATCTCTGCGGCGGTCATATCTCTATGTGCCATCCTCGTCTGATCGCATGCTCCAGAAATCTCTCTCTTCAGCCTCTGACATGATTATCTATGACCTGGAAGATAGTGTTTCACCTTCACCTGCAGATAAAAAGAATGCCAGGAGCAGACTGACTCATTTCCTCAGTGTAGGTTAATAATCATCTTCGTCTGTCCCATCGACCTCACATAGCCCCAGCAACGCGGCCTTCTTGATCCGCGACGCGTCGCTGTACGCGTTAACGATGTAAGTACTCCATTCTTCCAGGAGGATATTGCGGAAATTGTAAGTATTCGTACCAGAGAGAGTTACACTTCCTCACTTAGTATAGGCCAGCTCCTCAGCGGTGCAGACACTTGTGTTACCCAAGATTCATTCTACGGAAGACCTTCATTATGCCTCTCAAGCAATATACAAGGCCTCCAAGGTCGCGTCCCGTGATTCAATCCTGAACATTGTTTCAAGTATAGAAAGTGCAAGAGCCTCGTGGAACCTAGGCGGAATTGCTGGGTGGAAGTCAGAATATGGTTTCGAATCCGGAGGACGTTTGACTGCACTTCTGGTGTGTCTTTTCTCCCCTCTTTCACTGAGGATTCCACTGACCGTCTACAGTTTGCTGCTGAGGACTGTACAGTCGTTCTATTTTCTGCCCAAGCCCTCGCGTGACATATGTTTTTGAAGACTGCGCCGATACCTGTATCATTCGGACCCCATCTCGTACAGAGCTGCTTTTTACACGTTCTCAGATTGTTATTGCGGCCAAAGCTTTTGGTTTAGAAGCGATAGACATGGTATGAATATGGGCATGATTCTCTAATCTGCTAGCCATAGTGATACTTTTTTTAGGTCTGCGTGAATTATAAAGACCTCGACTATCTGAAGGACGAATGCATCGATGGAAGGCAACTCGGTTTTACAGGAAAGGTGCTCGCTACTTCGCTATTTGTGTTCTACGGAAGTGAAAATTTTCGCAGCAAGCAATCCACCCAGCGCAAGTCGAAAGCATAAAGTCTACTTTTGTGCCCACATCGCAAGGCAAGTGTGATATTCTGGGGAGCATATCAGGCACCCTTCACATCTCGAGATTCTTCAGAAATTGTTCGCGCCGCCAAGATACTTCATGGGATGCGACTTGCACATGCCTCAGCTAAGGGTGCCGTTGGTCTAGAGGGGGAGATGATAGATGCTCCAATGCTGAAGCAGGTATGTACATGAAAGGCCCATCCTATACAGTCCCTCAATAGTGGTTCAGGCAGAGATAACGATCCAAATCGCCAAGGCCGCAGGTTTGGAGATCCCGTCAATATCGTCTTGAAGTTAGTGTGACATACAGTGAAAGGGAACTCGAAGCTATACTTAGGGTTAGGTTTACGTAGGAGTAAATTGACTCTATTTATCATCCTCCTTCCAAAACAATACATTTAAATACGAGCTACTCAGTGGGCTCTGACTCGTACACTTTCCACCCTCTCTGGTCCAGATGTCGTCTGAATTAACTCGGTATGTCAGCGACAATGTACTTCGTGTAAGCCTTTTTCTTTTATCCCAACGAATAATCTCTGAAGTTTGTCTTTTTCATCGTTCAGTTCTTAGGGAGTTCAAACCAGAGTATGGTTGACTACGTTCTAGCATCAGGTGCGTCGCATAATACGCATTAATTGGATTGATCGCTTAACCAAGACCTTTCTAGCTACCTCATCCAAAGGCCCCGATAGTTTGTTTACTTCGCTGCATAGTTCTGGTTTACCAGATACGCCCGATGCGCACCAATTTATCTCCGAGCTTTTCCAAAAGGTTCCTCGGAAACACAAGCATTCGTCCGGAAGCGCCCGAAAGCAAGCTGAGAAGGACACGAAAGCCCTGCATTCACAGAGATTCGGATTTCTTCTAGATGACAACGCCGGCGACGACATCATTCCATTGAAAAAAGAGAAGCGGAAAGGAGAAGGCAAGGGCAAGATAAAGGAGAAGGAAAGGCATATACGGAAGCGGGAGCACGATGGGAAGGAATGGGAGAGTGACGAGGAGGAGCAGGCAAGGAAACGGAGGAGAGGTGACAATGAAGCTGTTGAGGCGCGCCAAGACGACGAAGACATGGAAACTTTCGAAAGCGAGGACGCTCGAAGAGAGCGGGAGCGAATGGAGGATCTCAGAGATCGAGACGCTTTCACTGAGCGCGTGAAAGCCCGTGATTTCGAGAGGACCAAAAAACTAGTGGAGGACCGGTCATCCAAAACCTCTGGTGCTGCAGCAGACGCAGCCCAAAGACGACAGCTAGCAGATGACGCTGAGGCGCGCGGCATTGCACTTCCATCGCTACGGCAGCATTCGCGGCAAGAATACTTGACAAAACGCGAGATACAGCAGATTGAGCTCCTAAGGAAGGAGATTGCCGATGACGAGGCTCTATTCAGCGGTATGAAGATCTCGAAGCGGGAAAAGCGGGACTTGGAGCGCAAAAAAGAGCTTCTAAAACTCGTCGAGGAACGCCTGAAGATTAACGAGAAGTGGGAGGGTTATATGCTACCGGAAGACTACATCACTGAGCAGGGCAAAATCGACAAGAAAAAGAAGGAGAATGCGCTGTACAAACGTTATGAGGACGCCAAACCCAAAGACGACCAGTTTGTGACTGATATCGACCAATGGGAAGCCAGTCAGACGCAACACAGTACATTCCGGATGAGTGCGATGGACAAGGCGGAGGTTCATGACGACTACGAATACGTGTTTGACGAGAGTCAGACTATTCAATTCGTTATGGACGCTCGGCCTTCCGATATCAACCCGATGAGTGCCGCGGAGCGACTCCTTCAATCTCAAATCGACGCCGCTGAGAAACGAGGTCAGTGATTCTCCCTTTCAAACTTGTTCGACGACGCTAATTTCGTCATCATTAGCCCAAACGATAGAAGAGACACGGAAGAATCTTCCCATATACGCATTCAAGGACGGGCTCATTGAAGCCATCAGAGAGCACCAGGTTCTTATTGTTGTCGCCGAAACCGGTTCGGGCAAAACCACTCAACTCCCACAATATCTACACGAAGCTGGATACACTGCTAACGGCATGAAAGTAGGCTGCACACAGCCGCGTCGTGTTGCCGCCATGTCCGTCGCAGCGCGTGTCGCCGAAGAGATGGGGACCAAAGTGGGTTATGAAGTTGGGTACTCGATTCGTTTTGAGGATTGCACGAGCGACAAGACGGTCATCAAGTACATGACGGACGGTATGCTGCTACGAGAGTTCCTCACAGAACCCGATCTGGCTGGCTATTCGGCGTTGATTATTGACGAGGCGCATGAGAGGACGCTCAGTACGGATATTCTTTTTGCTCTCATCAAGGTTCGTTGTGTTATCTCTGATGTTCTCTCCAGGTGTTAATTCGCTGTTGCTGTTGTAGGATATTGCGCGTTTCCGCCCGGAACTTAGGATTCTCATTTCAAGTGCGACCTTGAATGCCGACGAGTTCAGCACCTATTTCGACGGCGCCCCCGCGTTTTATGGTGCATATTGCGGTGCATTAAGCATTTCTATAATTATTGACGCTATTTCTAGTTCCTGGACGGCAGTTCCCTGTGGATATCCACTACACCCCTCAACCAGAAGCCAATTACCTCCACGCCGCCATTACAACAATATTCCAAATCCATACCACACAACCAAAGGGCGATATCCTCGTGTTCCTGACTGTTCGTGATGAACTTCCTCTAAATATGCCATCCTGATTTTGACTGTTCAAACCATAGGGTCAAGAGGAAATTGAAGCTTGTCACGAGAACTTGCAAGAAACTGCTCGTGCGCTTGGAAACAAGATCGCAGAACTTGTTATATGTCCAATCTACGCTAATCTTCCAAGCGAGATGCAAGCCAAGATATTCGAACCCACGCCAGAAGGTGCACGGAAAGTGGTGTTGGCGACTAACATCGCCGAAACGTCGATCACCATTGACGGTGTTGTCTTTGTGATTGACCCTGGATTCGTCAAGCAAAATTCCTACAATCCAAGAACCGGAATGTCCTCCTTAGTCGTTGTTCCCGTGAGTTTAATGACAAATGCTCGTAAAACCTGTTTCTGACGGCGTTCGCGTTATTCTAGTGCTCTCGTGCCTCAGCTAATCAAAGAGCTGGTCGTGCTGGTCGTGTTGGACCTGGCAAAGCCTTCCGATTGTATACCAAGTGGGCGTTCTCGAATGAGCTCGAAGCCAACACTGTTCCAGAAATTCAGCGCACCAACTTGGGCATGGTCGTACTGCTACTGAAGTCTCTTGGTATCAACGATCTCATTGGCTTTGAGTTCATCTCGCCTCCTCCAGGAGAGACCCTTTTGCGGGCTGTAGAGCTTCTTTACGCGCTCGGGGCGCTCAATGACAGAGGCGAGCTTACGAAGCTTGGTCGTCGGATGGCAGAATTCCCCGTGGATCCCATGTTGTCCAAAGCTATCATCTCAAGTGAGAAGTACTCATGTACTGACGAGGTATGTGATCTGGTTTCTTCAACTCGAGTCTTTGGACTCACGACCTCTCTTTGTAGATCTTGACAATCATATCAATGCTTTCGGAATCGGGATCACTTTTTTACCGGCCTAAAGACAAGAAGCTACATGCTGATCAAGCGCGACAGAATTTTGTGCGGCCAGGCGGAGATCACTTCACACTCCTCAACGTGTGGGAGCAGTGGGCGGAGACAAACTACTCGCAGCAATTCTGCTATGAGCAGTTCCTGCAGTTCAAAAGTCTAAGCCGGGCGCGCGATATTCGGGACCAGCTAGCAGGGTTATGCGAGCGCGTGGAAGTAGTTATTCAGTCCAACCCGAACTCGAACGACATCATGCCACTACAGAAGGCCATGACTGCCGGATACTTCTACAACACTGTCAGTCATTTTCTCTCTTGGAAATTTGATCATACTAATAATTCATTATTGTTTAGGCACAGCTGCAGAAGAGCGGGGATTCATATCGTACGCTGAAAACAAATCACACGGTGTATATACACCCTTCGTCGAGTTTATTCCAGCATCAACCACCAGTCAAAACCGTCTTGTATTATGAGCTCGTCATGACATCCAAGTCGTACATGAGGTATATGCTTCTCTCGGTACAAATTCATTACACTTGCTGACGTTAATGCGAATTCCAGGCAAGTAATGGAGATCAAACCAACATGGCTACTGGAAGGTAAGTACTCCACTATAATTACCATTTCATGGATGCTTATACCGTACTTTCCCGGCAGTGGCTCCCCATTTCTTCAAACCAGCTGATTTCGAGCAGCTAGCGGGCGATAAGAAGATGCCGAACGCGAAGGCGGTTGCGGCGTCATCGACTTCCACGCCCCAGTAGCTGGGGTTCAGGCAAGGTTGTGTATGCTGTTTGTACTATCTTATTGTTCACGTGTATCCATATATCAGCCAGGAATGCTTGCAGATTCGTATCCGTTGTTCCTTCAACTAAACCTTCCCAGTCCTAGCAGCGAGAATCTTTTTCGGATTCAACGATCCCTCGTTCTTCCCACGGGGGAAAACTTTGGAACTATCCTCTCCCAACGAACGGGACTCCAGAAGCCCTTGCCGGTCTTCAGTCATCCCATCCTAGGAGAAACGAAGAACACGTTACGTACATGATTTTATACTCCAGAACAGTCACGTCATTGGGCAAACTCGCTATGTACACGATGGAATCGGCGACGTGCTGGACATTAAAAGTGGGCTCCGAAATCATGCGCCCATCTGGTTGAAGAGCTCCTGCTGTGTGCCCTGATGCTAGGGCGGTATGCGCGTTTCCTGGAGCTGGGTATCAAAGGTGCTATCAGGAGGCGGAGACAGGGGTGCCTTACCTATATCGATTTGAGTGCATGTTATGTTATGTGCGCGGCCGTCGAGTGAGGTACACTTTGTCAATCCCAGTATGGCGTGCTTGGAGCATGCGTAAGGCGAGGAGTGAGGGCGCGGTACGTGAGCAGACAGGGAGCCGTTGTTAATTATCCGACCTTTTGGCGCGTTGGGGCAACAGGAAACGGTCGTGGCGCTTTGGATACTCACCTCCGGGAGGTGATTGTGCTTTGAAAACCTTGAATGCCTCTCGCGTACAGAGGAAAGGACCGACGGTATTAACGTTGATGACTTGTTGGAAGGTCTCCAAAGAAAGCTCCTCGATGGGCACTTGTGCACTAGTGATTCCTGCGTTCTGCGAAAACCGTCAAATATACCGAGATGAGGATTCTAGGTCGCGTTCACATTGAAAACAAGATCTAGTCGGCCTGTGCGATCAAGTTGCTAATGAGGAAAAGGACACAGGAGCTGACATCGAGGCGCACCGAAGTGTGCAACCGTCTTTGCGAACAAGTCCTTGACAAATGTTTCATCCGTAACATCCCCAGCGATGATCAGAAAGTGTGCAGAGCGAACGGCCATGTTTACCGTCTCCTTGAGGGCATCTGCCCGCCGTCCCGTTACGACGACATTCCAACCAGCGACCGATAACGCAATAGCGGTTGTCCTTCCAATACCTGTTACGTGGTGATCATGTATTTTGAGTACCTGAGGTAGGAAACAAAAAACCTGAAGAAGCTCCGGTAACAATAGCTGTCTTTACTGGCGCAGACATTGTCGGGAACTGCGCAAGGACTTGGAATTTGGTACCTACGGCCCGACGACATAAACACGATCAGCTGATCGATCAATATCGAGTTATTGATGACGACATCGATCGGGAGGTGAACTGGAACCTGAGGCGGTCAGCCCACTTCGCCCCTCTTGGGTTCTTCTGGCTCGCAATGCCCTCGTCGTATCTCACCTCGTTCATAAAAACATTCACGCTCCTAATGAGCACTCCACTCGTTGATACGGAGGATGAGTCTGCGACAAGACCACCTGCTATACCTCTGCAGCCAATGAAAAAGCCCTCATCTACGCACCAAAAAAGCCTGAGGTCCATGCTGCCCGTAAATTGTCTATTATTTTCCGCTCCGACTTTACTTATCGCTTCATCCACACAGATACCAGACTTGTTGGATGACTCTTCGATTCAATCCATATCACCACACTCCAGGGGGTCCTCAACCAGCAGCAACACATCTTCTACTGCTGCATCCCTATTCTGAGGTATGTTATTCCTCCCATAGATGAAATGGAAGAGGTCGAGTTAACCACAATACACTTGTTGTCCTCAGCTCGTCCGAAATACCATTCTCCCTATTCATACCCAAGAGACTGTTGCCCCCAAATTCTGCAATTCTTTCCTGCTCCATATAATGTTACCAACCTCTTACGATTCCTTCTTCTGTATTTCTGAGGCCCTGCAGGGAGTGTTGTATACGGGTGTTCGGTGTTTATTGTATCTATTAGGCTATTTTAGGATACTGCTACTCTAATACATACGAACACAAAACAACCATATGCTATTATACGGTGAGCTCGAGGTGAGTTTGCAGATATCGAGAGTTCTTTACTCAATATTTTAAAAGTCATAACTTTAAATTTCTTGAAGTGGTCTGGGCCAATTATCCTATCGGCAATTCGCTCGTTTGATCCGAAGCAAATTCAAGCAATCCCGATGTCAACCCCATGTCCTTTACGACGGCCACCCTTTCACCCTCTTACTCTCATCCTTTGGTATCATGCCTCGAATAACCGTATCACAGTTTTCATTATGGCGCACCAGCGGTCGCTTTTGTCCAAGACCGACTACGACTCTCTGCCGACGCTACCAAACGGGCACGGCCAACCCACAGACAAGCAGTGGGATGCCTCCACCTCTCCAAGGCATCAAGATTCTTGATCTCACTCGGGTTCTGGCAGGACCCACGGCGACGATGCTTTTGGCTGACCTCGGTGCAGATGTTATCAAAGTGGAAGAAGTCAGTAAAGGAGATGATACGAGTATGTATCACCCGTCAACACGCGTGAAAGCGTGTATCTCGAGGCAGGACTAAGTGTACTACACAGGGTCATGGAACCCACCCTCAGCACCAACACTTGCGACTGCTCCGGCGGCCTCCAGTCACCTCCCACCAGAATCGACGTACTTCCTCGCAGTAAACCGGAATAAGCGGTCGATGACGGTCAACTTCAAGACTCCAGAGGGGCTCGAAATCCTCCACAGACTCGTCAAGCGATCCGACATCCTTGTCGAGAACTTCATCTCGGGAAAACTCGCGACTATGGGTCTTGGGTATGAAGACTGCAAGAAACTTAACCCGAGGCTTATTTACGCGTCAATCACGGGTGCGAGAAGCTCTTCCTTGTGCCGAGGTTCAAGCATGCGCGCTCATCGATGTACGTGTAGGATATGGCCAAACGGGGCCTTATAAAAAAGCTGCAGGATACGACGTGATAGTGGAAGCCGAAGCTGGGCTGATGCATATGTTGGTATCATTATTCAGCCCCTTGGGGTGTTTTGTTCCCCGAGTTGAATGTATTCGTACTCCTTTAGAACAGGCGAACCTGATCGTCCACCATCGAAAGTCGGAGTCGCCGCCACAGATATTGCGACAGGGCTTTATGCACACGGAGCCATCATGGCCGCGTTATTGTCCCGTCAACAGACTGGAAAGGGCGTCTGGATTGACTGTAACCTGTTCGAGACTCAAGTAACCTGTCTCTGGTGGCGCTTTCCAGATCCTCATCTAACAATTGCTTGGAGTGCAGATTGCGGGGCTTGCGAACATCGCGTCCAATTATCTAATTGCTGGCCAAGAAGCCACTCGACATGGAACAGCGCACCCATCCATCGTACCATATCAAGTGTTTCCCTGCAAAAACGGATTTTTGATGATCGGGGCAGGGAACAACAAGCAGGTAGGAGTGATATACCGTCAAGGAGCAACACTTACCGTTTGGGTTGGGGAACCAGTTCAGACTCCTTGCGGAGAAGGTTTTAGAGAATCCGGCGCTCGTGACAGACCCAAGATTTGCCACGAACGATGCGCGCGTAGCGAACAGGGATGAGCTCATCCGCATCATATCGGACGCGCTTCTCAAACAGGATAGAGAGCACTGGCTCGAGCAGTTCACTGGACTGGGGTAAGATAGGCCTGGTTAATAGGCTGGCGTCAATTTAATGCGCCCTTTCCCAGTGTCCCATTTGGCCCTATTAACAATATACAGCAGACGTTTGATCATCCCCAGGTGGGCGTGTGGCTGTCGCAGATCAACGATACTGACGCCTGATGACTGTGCTTAGGCTATCGCACGCCAAGTGACTGTCGAGGTCGAGGTAAGTCCTTGCTCGGCGGAAGAGTGTAAAGCCTATCCGTTGATTCATCATGCGGTGCAGCACCCTCGATCAGGAAAGGTTAAATTGGTCGCGCCGGCGGTAACTTATAATGGGAAGAGGATGGATGTGCGCAGGCCGCCGCCTTGGTTGTCGGAACATACCACGGAGGTGCGTATGGGGTTTCATACATGAAAGTACTGATGTCGAGAGTTTCGAGTAGGTGATGGAAGAGTTGGGTTACTCCTCCGAGACCATGGAGTCGTTGAGACAGCGGTCAATTATATAAGTCTTTCAGCAGGCAGGATCTATACTCTGCTGATAATGGATATCTAGCTCGATCCCTTGAGCATATGTACGCTAGGGTACCACTGCACGTCAGAACGATACTCGTTTTTTTAATGGTACATTGTACGATAAAATTATGCCTACTTGAAAGTTGACACCCCCATCGTCGAACACGAAGTCCCTCAAGATCTTCTTGAACCGTTCGTTGGGGCTCTAAGGGCTTTGAGATTGGAGATGAGATTCAGGGATTCCGAGGATGCTTCAATGGAGGAGGAGGAGGAGTGTAGGTGACGGGGTGGCGTGTATCGACTCACTGTCACGATCATGTGGGCAGCATAACGCGTTGACTTTTGTCACATCTGGTGTTCTCATTGAACGCGTCCATTATGGAGTCCCTAGATCTCTCAACACCTACGGACTTCCCTGCATTTCCATACGACCCACCCTACGATATCCAGGTAGAACTCATGCGACACCTCTATACATCGATTGAGCAGAAGAAAGTGACAATCGTAGAAAGCCCGACAGGCACTGTGAGCCCAGATGCCACCGTACTTGGTTCCTTTCTCGCCAGCTCAGATGCTGTTTAGGGAAAGACACTTAGCCTGCTGTGCGCGGGCCTGACATGGCTCAGAGATGAGAAGGATCGGGCAAATAAAGGGAAACTTCATGCAGTTGTGGAGGATGGAGCCGGTGGTATGAGCGTCCTTTGATGTTCTTATTTGCTCTCATCTGTCTACATAGCTAAGGACTGGGTAATTGAGCAGACGAGAGAACGCGTTAGGAGAGAGCTGGAGGCAGATGAAAGGGAGTACGAGGCGCGGTTGGTCGAAGCAAGGAAGCGCGAAGATATGATGAAGAAGATGGCAAGAGCGAGGGTGACAAAGAAAGCGGTACGCGGTCTTTGCATTTTCTATCTGTTCTCTTCAGATTATAATCTGTACAACGCCCAGAAAAGGGATGCTGAAGCGGCGAAACAACCGGATGATGATAACGACGACGAATTCCTTCCCGAAAGTGAGTCGCAAATAGACGACGAAGAAATAAATATCTCGCCTGCATTGAGAGCGCTTATGGCCAAGTCTGTTCGCACCTTCCGTTCATCTCCAAGCCTGCATTCTGACGCGTCGGCAGGGTCGATAAAACACCGAGGAATGGCTTTGGTGATGGCGAGGCAGAACCGACCTGTACGAAGATATATTACGCCTCACGAACACATTCGCAGCTCACTCAAATTCTCCCCGAACTTCGCCGGCTGAAACTCAAGTCTCACGTTTTCTCACACCATCCTTCTACCGAGGAGTCAATCTCGCTGACGAAGAAGAGACCTGTTGAAGACCTGGACGCCGATGCAGTGCCAACACCATGTACGCGGACCGTAGCACTGGGCTCAAGAAAGCAACTTTGTATTAATGACGAGCTGCGAGCAAAGTCCCGCGACTTGGATGAAGGCTGTCGCGAGCTCCTAGGCGGTATGTTGAAGTTTCTGGGGTTCGAATCGAATCTAAACATCGGTGGATTTCTGCAGAAAAGGGTGACAAACGATGCCAATACCTACCACCGGTAGGCGAGGAAGCCAAAATGCTCGATTTTCGAGACCAAATCCTTGTGCGGACTTTTTTTCTTGGGTACAATGGCACTTGCTCACGCTAAATATCAGGCGACTCCAAAAGACATAGAAGATCTTGCAACAGCAGGTAGGAGGGCGCAAACATGCCCGTATTTTGGTGCTCGACGTGCTATTCCTCAGGCAGAAGTAATATTCTATGACCACTGTGCAGTTGAATGGTACTAAAACTTTTTTTCCAGCTCATAACACTACCATATAATCTGTTACTCCAGAAATCTGCCCGCGAGGCACTTGGGATTGATCTAACAGACCAAATTGTCATTATTGATGAAGCACACAGTGCGTTTATCATCGCCTGCCTCCTTGCAAAAGTCGTATTCACGTTGTTTTAGACTTGATTTCCACTCTCCTTTCTCTTTCCACCACGCGACTGCCCTACGCAACTCTCGCCACATCCTTTATGCAAGTTTGCACTTACGTTTCGAAATTTAGGAATCGACTTGGCCCAGCCAATCTGCTGCATTTGAAGCGTCTGGTCGTTTTCCTTGATGCGCTTAAAAAGTACGTGTCAGAATGGAAGGAGAGCCGGAGTAGCAAGTCTGCGGCAGAAGGAAAAGGTGCATCCACCCAGATCGAGAAGGTTGAAGTGATGACTGGTGCAAATCTGCTCGAAAGGCTTGGGAGAAAAGCTTCTGGGATCAACTTGTTGGAGATCGAGAAATATCTTCGGGCAAGCAAGGTGAACTCACCTTGAACCTTCGGTGGTTCGTGGACTTAATTATGCATGGAGGTTGCAAGAAAAATAGCTGGCTATTCTGACAAGGAGGCGGAAAAAAGCGGTGGTGAGTACTATGCCATTTTACATCGAATCTATTTTATCAGCTCACCTTCGTCCTAAGATTCTTCACGGCGTCGACGTGGAGAAATCCCCCCGCTACATGCTGTAGAAAGCTTTCTAGTGTCCTTAACAGGCGCAACTGACGGTGAGAATAATGTCGTTCCTCATGTAGGTCCATTGACCATGATAATCTAGATGGTCGTGTGAGCCTTTCGCTTATAGGGACCCCAGGGAACGAAGCTGTCGAACTAAAATATCAGCTTCTCAATCCCTCAATCCCCTTCAATGAAGTGGTAGATCTTGCCAGGTCAGTTGTCCTTGCGGGAGGGACGATGTCCCCTGTATGTATTCCTAGGATTTTTTGCATCAGACATAGACTGAACAAAGGAAACGTTCAAGATGTCAGATGTCGTCAACCAGCTATTTTCTCATCTCGCACCAGATAAACTGACATATTTCTCGTGTGGACACATCATCCCAGCGGAGAATCTTCAAACGTTAGTCGTCAGCAAAGGTCCGCGTGGTGGAGAGTTGGACTATAAGGCTGGTAAACAAGGAGACACAACCGTTGTGCGTATGTCTAACTGGAGAAGCATCCTCAACATATACTCAGCATTCTTTGCGTGCAGATTGCTGAGCTTGGTCAAATCTTGCTAAACTTCGCTGGTATTGTCCCTGCTGGAATGATAGTTTTCTTCCCATCGTACAACTTTTTGAATACTGCAAAAATGGTTTGGCAGAAAAGCGGCCTACTGGACAAGTTTGGTATCAAGAAGAAGGTGGAATCAATTTTGTGGGTTCGATCATGGTTGACTCATTCTCTCCAGATCTTTTTCGAACCAACCGATGCCAAGGATGTCGACAAGGTTTTACAAGAATATTCTGATGCGGTCCATACACTTGTAAGTCTTTATCACGTCGGCTTTTGGGACGTCTCTTCACCCAAAAATGACCCGTAAAGCCACAGCCAACCAACACGCGAGGTGCACTTCTGTTCGCCGTCATAGGAGCGAAACTCTCCGAGGGCCTTAACTTTGCGGATGACCTCGCTCGCGCCGTTGTGATTGTTGGACTCCCGTTCGCTAACCTTGGCTCACCAGAACTCAAGGAGCGTATGCAATACGTAAAATGCCTGGAGGAGACAAGGGCAATAAAAAAGGAGCCTGCACAGAAAGATGCTGCTGCGGAGCTCTACGAGAATATGTGTATGAATGCCGTCAATCAGAGCATAGGTTCGTTGTTATCATACTATCAGTTCAGACTCGCCCAATCCTTATATATCTCTAGGCCGAGCCATTCGACATCGGGGGGATTGGGCATCATTGATACTCCTGGATCGCCGTTATGCCTCATCTTCCATTCGAGCCAAGTTGCCGAAATGGATAGGGAACAGGGTTACCGTCACTGATGGTTTTGGACAGACCGTGAAAAGCCTTGGGACATTCTACCGAAACAAGAAGGAACGCCTTCCTTGAGAAGTGCGTGGACCGCAGTTTCAGTAACAATTGTAATGGCCGAGAGACCCCACACATGCCGCAACCTCCCCCCCTTCTCAACCGTTAGCGAGGATCGAGAGAATCCTTCAATGTACGTAAGTAATGGGACTGTAGCAACAATGTAGCCACACCTCACGCCACTCGTCGGAATTTCTGTGGTGATATTTACGAAGATGCCTATATAGTAAAGATATTCGTGGTACTAATCGTAGTACACTGCTCTGTATAATTTAGTGGTCTCCATATTAAATAACACGATAACGTAGGAACCATGATACTTAGTTAAAGTTTCAAAACCCTCTTCGATTTAAACTGAGGATAGATTGTCAAATAATATACTAACTCAACCCAAGTACCGGTATGTCATAAGGCCTGCCAGTGGAAGGGCGGTGATTGATCGGATGAGGTGACGATACAGTTACATCGAACCTTGACAGTTCTGAGTCCCAGGAGACAAGTCTCACAGCTATGCATTTACTATCCCCAAAATACTTTTGATGCGGTTGGACGTGCTGGTACCAGGAGTCTTTTGACTCGCTAGGCTTGTCGGGCTCTCTGAACGACCCTGTGATTTGCCCAAATTGCGCCACATAGACCACAGCGTTAATAATGATTAATGAATTACTGTCCCATATAACTTACTTTCCGGAACATTACGAAGTTCTACTAGATATGTACAAGGTCCGTGAAGTGATCAATCGTCGACCTCTTCTGTTAGCGATAACCTTTCTAGACAAAGCCGAGCCACCATCGCACCGTCTAGAGGAATGGAGTTTCCTTGAAACCCCTCTACATATTGGGGCTTCGGCAGGGCCGGACTGGTGAAATATCTGGAGACAATGTGAGATCAGTAAGACTAGGCACGAAATACACTAACTGAGATCCCCAGAATCCATAGTGTGTCATGCCCAGTGCGCGTGTTGTGTACTCGTAATCGAAAGCGAAGCCACCAGGGAAGAAAAACTCCATGACAGTTGATCGAGGGGACGGCTTCATCCAGATGAGGGATGTCAGGCCGTTACCATGAACACCCATCATGATCTGCAGACATATCGGATACAATAAATTTTAGAGAGAGGGAGGGAAGGGCGAAACTGACAGTGGTTCTAGCAGCCAGTTGAATTTGGTCAAGTCGCGTCATCTTCTCTGCAGACACAATATTGACTTCGAATCCATACTGATCCCTCAGCTTGTAAAGCTCTTTGACGAGTGTTTCATGGTCTTCTTTGATCAGCATACGCCTTCCCCACTCCTGACGTGAGATATACGTGATAACAGGCGTGCTTGTCGTCCCACCTCCCGTATTCGGATGAAGCCCCGTAAACTGCATGGCATTGTTCCTCATCGTCATCCACCAGTTGATGCTCCCAGGCAGGCCAAATGGTGCAGATGCGGTCCGTTGGAACCGCGCAAAGTTGTAGGTGAGCATAGTGGCGGAACGGTCTGCGATGACAACGCGATCAAAGACAAAGGGCCGCCCCATCTCCGCGCGGTCACGCCAGTCGTCCTTGAACTCCATGATCACAGAAGGGAATGCGGAGCGAATGACCCACTGGTTCATGGAGGCGTAGTCGCGCCAGTGGTAGGCGTCGAGATGGTTGAACACCAGACGGCGGACAGGGGGCAGGGATGTCTTGCCGTCATGCGTGATAGTCGGGTCTAGGGAGGAATAAGTGCGCCAGAATCCAAACCATAGTTCTGCAGACCAATGGTAGTAATGGGTTACGCTGTTTTGGCTTGGTGAGTCAGAGACAGAAATGTGCGTGAGCTCGTACCTACAATTGATATGGGTCATTGATGAGGTACTTCGATAAAGTTAGGACTAGGCAAAAGAAACAGCAGAACTTCGACATACATTCACTCCGTCCAATATATGGGCACCCGTCCCAAACAGCGTTTTCGCCTCTTTTGTGCTAATTATCTGGATATCCTCTTCTGTAGGTAGTCGCGAGGCCTCCGCCTCTTTTCCATTCTCGATGAATAAACCTTTGGAATATATATGGGTGACATTGGGTAGTCTCGAGGGCTCATCTGATACGATGTAGACGACGCCCTTGAAGATGTAGAGTTTGTCAAAAATGGTCCATCCTGTCCGAGCGAAACGGAGTCGTCAGTAAGTGCAACGTCATGGCAGACTGCAGTGACAAACACCAACCTGGCACATGGGCGAGCACTTTGGTCTGTGGGACGGGCAATGAACCCCAGGAGAGATGTGCATCTAAAATCTGGGTAGTCTTCGCAAGCAAGTTGTTGGAAGATGTGGTAGAAGAGGTGAGGTTGTTCAAGGATTCAGAGCTCGTCAAGGGGTTGGCAACGGGACGGACACGCTGGCCATCGGACTTGCGAGAGACGAAGAAGAGGAATAGGAAGAGTAGACCCACGAAAACGACCTCTCGTCGGGTCGGTGTCGCTGAAGTTATCCTCGCCATCGGAGTTGACGACCGTCAACGACAGCTTGAACTTTGAGGCTCCCAAAGGCCGAACATCTTTCCCCAAATGATCGTACTCGGGCTTCTCGGAAAAGAAATACAATTTGAATTCATTATGTACATTAGGTACGAAGTACGTATATACAGAGGAGCTAAGTAGGATACATTCGAGCGCAAAGAGCGACATGGTCAGTTATAAATGCTAAGATTTCCGTCAGCTACTAGCGACGTCAAGGTCAGGATAGTCAAAGCAATGGGAAAGCAGGTAATCATCATCATCGTCTGTCTCGGGCGGAGGCAGCGTCGGAATGTCCAAGATCTTGTTAAATACTTCGGGGCTCAGATCATCATCATCATCGGGGCTTATTGAGCGAATGTAGAAGTGACTGGTATCAAACGGGTCTGACGAGGTGGGGGTGGAGGGAGGCGGTGAATCGTCCAACGTCGCAAGACTGGACTCGGAAGAAGATGAGGTAGATTGGGATGAGTTGTGCTGGTCGGGTTGCAGTTGAGGGGACGATTCAACGACGACCGGTGGCAGAGGCTGAGATAGTTCAGTTTGAGTCAGTGTTTCAAGCTGCGATTGGGCTGAAGATTCAAGGACAATCGGCGCTTCAGGTTCAGAACTTTCAGCGACGGCCGGTGTCTGAGGCTGCGCTTGAGGCGTGGGCTCTACATCATCAGGAACTGAGGTTTGCAATGAAATGTCTGGTAGAGGATGGGGTTCTTGGACATCGTGCTCATAGCCCGGCGTTCGGGGACGCAGTTGAGAGGGAGATTCAGCCTCATCACGTGCGGGCGTCGGTGTATGGGGCGTTTGCTGCTGGGCTCCTCTGAGGATCTCCATCAACAGCCTGGACCCGTTCAGCGTCTCCACCAGCATAGGATTCTTCTCCAGAGCCTCAGCCGTTAATAGCTGCCCCACGCCGTCATCTGTTTTCTCGTCCAGTTGTGTTGTAATTCGGGACGCGGAATCTCCCAGGGACTCTTGATGATTTCCCGCCGTCAGCTCTAATACATCCTGCGCTAAGAGTTCCTGCACAACTTCCATCTCAACGTCATCCGTCAGTTTCACAGGGCTGACGGGAGTTGACCCAAGAGCCTCTGGGACCGCAGTGGGTTGAGACCTTTCCTGCACACCACTGAAAACCGCATCCGCAACGGTGGCTGCTGGAATCTTTGGAGGCAAGAAGCTTTGAGCGAAGAGTCGCTGGGTTAGACGTCCAGGAATAAAAGGAGGAGGGTTGGGCTGTGTGATGTTCGGAGCAGCAATAGGGCATTTTGTAGAGAGGGCTGTGGGCGCATCAGAGGTAGCAATGTGGTCGTTGAGCGACTGTGTCTGCGCCTCCGTCGATGCACGCAACAATGGCGAGTCCTCCAATATGTCCGCCGAAACGCCTACATTAGTTGGGGGTTCTTGGACATGGGGAGGCGTAGAAGGCGGGCTGGGTGGCGGAACATGTGATCGCGATGGGGGATGAGGTCGTTCTACCTCCTGTTGCGTTGGAGGGGATTCGCCTTGTTCAATTTCCGGTACTGGTGGGCCAGAGACTTGATTGCTGTTCTTGATAGAGTTGCATGGTTTCGGATCTTCCACTACAGGAAGGACAGGGCGGAATGTAGGTTCGCGCGATTCATCACTCTGAGGTACAGCGTCCAAATCAATGAGGCTGTCGCGTGGTCCAAGCGGAGACGATGGTTGCCCGTTTTCATCTTCAAATGCACTTTAGCAGGCAGCCGTTATCCATCAAGATATGTAGCTTACTTTTTAGCACACAGCTTTGTGGACGTTCGTTTTTATCGCGCCGATTGGACATGGCAATTTTGTGCTTGTCAAGAACGTGTCGTCTCCACATACTCCTCGCGTTCACTCCTGCATAGGTCTTCCTGCAGAACGTACACCGGAGCCTTGGTTCTTCTCCTTCAGGCCACCCCTCCGAGCCTTCATCTCTGAGATCAGCCTTCTTCGCAGGACACCAACCGCGGGGAGGCTCCAGGTCTCGTGGATAGGGGATAGCATCGGCATTGATGTTATGCTCAGAGATGAAATCACCGGCATCGAGGAACCATTCCGGATTTTCAGCCAAGAGCTGATATGACAGACCATCTGGATGCAAGGCAGAATCGGGGAACACAGTAAAAGGAGGGTGAATAAAGAAGACATTTGGGTCAGTTGCTGATGGATCCAAGTACGGTGAAGTGGGAAGACCGTATGAGGTGTACGGGCGGGGAAATGAAGTGGCAGCAGGGGTAAGCTCTTGGGAGGCCATTCGAGGTTTGGATGGTGTCGGCAGGGCTTCCGGGCAAGTTTCGGACGTAGCTGAGTGCTCAGAGATGGCTGTAATATTGTCAGCAGCGCCCGCCTTCCTTTCTCCCGCAATAAACGACACGTATATATCCTTGTCCTTATCGACCGTCGTAACGTCCGCTGTGGACGAATCTTCCGTCGCTACTCCGGCAGGGTCCGGTTTTTCATCCGGTGCGGAAGATACGTCCGTTTGATATTGTTGTGGTAATGGGTCCTCAGCACCACTTTCACTGGCATGAAGGAGCGTCGGATTAGCAACCTCATTCTTCCTCAGCTGATGCGCCTCTAGCTCTTCAGCAGCAGCAGCATCATCGACTGCCGAAGAAGAGGAAAGCACATTGTCCGTGGCCGTAGCTTCTAGCATAGATTGGAGCAGCGCTTCCTCCAAGTCCTCTTCTTCCCGACGGTATGCATCCAGGAAATCGGATGAGAGTGCAGGCGAAGCCGTAGTGACTTCAGGTTCAGGACTCGGCGCACGTGAACCAACATTTGCAGGGTGAAGGAGATTTGAGCTGGGTAGCACAACATCCGGCGACACGTACATATCCTCGTCCTCATCGACCATCTTAATGTCTGGCATAAATGAAGGCTCCACTGCCATCCCAGAGGCTTGTTCGCTGTCAGGTACTGAAGACACGCCCGCTGTTTCCTCGGGATAACCATGTGTTTGGTCAGCAACCTCATTCTTCCCTGGCTGATGCTCCTCCGACTCTTTGCTAGAGTCAGTAGCAGAAGCATCAGGTACCGAAGAAGACGAAGGCACGTTGTCTGTGGCCGTAGCTTCCAACATAGACTGGAACAACGCCTCTTCCAAGTCATCCTGTTCCTGGCGGAATGCATGCAAGAATTCGGACGAGAGCGCAGGTGAAGCCAGAGTCATTTCAGGTTCAGGACTGGGCGCGCGTGAACCGACGTCTGTAGGGCGAGAAAAATTCGAACTAAGCAGCACGATGCCCAGCGACAATTCATCTTGTTGAATTTCTGGCACTAGTGGTTCAGAGACTTGGTTGGTAGAGTTGCGTTGTTCTAGATCTTCCACCACAGGAAGGACAGAGGTGAATGTAGATTCGTGCGTTTCATTACGGAGAGATGCAGCATTCAAATCAACTGGGTCGTCATGTGAACGAAGTGGACTTTTGCTTGGTGGTTGCCTGTTTCCATCTGCAAATGCAATTTAGCAGGCAGCCGTTATTCATCGAGAGACGTAGCCTACCGTTCGACCCACGTCCGCGTGGAAGTCCACTATTATCGTGCCGATCGGACATCGCAACCTTGTGCTTGTCAGCAATGTGTCGTCTCCACGTTTGCCTCCCGTATGATCCTGTGTAAGACCTCCTACAGAAAGTACACCGGATCCTTTGTTCGTCTCCTTCAGACTGACCCTCTGCGCCTTTCTTTCTGAGATCTTTCTTCGCAGGACGGGGAGGCCTGAGGTCTGGGGGATAGAGAACGGCGTTAGGATTGGTGTTATGCTCGGAGATAAAATCGTTGGCATCGAGAAACCATTCCGGATTTTCAGCCATGAGCTGATATGACAGACCATCTGGATACAAGGCAGAATCGGGGAACACAGTAAATGGGGGGTGAATAAAAAGGACATTTGGGTCCGTTGCTATTGGGTCCATGCTAACGGGTGCTGCGGAGGGTGTCAAAGCGCCCATTCGACGTGTGTGAGGTCTCATCGGGGCTTCCTGGTGAGCTTCACGCGTAGGGTGACCTGAGATGACCGTAGCATTGCTGGCGCTGCCCTCCTTCCCTTCTTCCACGGTGGGCGACGTATACATATCCGCGTCCTCATCGACCGTCTTAACATCCGTTGTGAACGAATCTTCCGCTGCCACCGGTTTGCCATTAGGTGCTGAGATTATGTCCGTTTGAGATTGTTGTGGTAACGGGTCCTCAGCACCGCCTTCATTGGCATCACTGAGCGTCGGATTAGCAGGCTCATTCTTCCCCGCTTGATGTTCCTCTAACTCCTCAGCAGTAGCAGCGCCATCGACCGCCGAAGAAGACGACGGCACATTGTCCGTGACCGTAGCTTCCAGCATAGATTGGAATAGCGCCTCCTCCAAGTCCTCCTGTTCCTGGCGGTATACATCCAGGGATCCAATTGAGGGCACAGGAGAAGCCGGAGTCACCTCCCGAGCGGGTGTACGCGAAGCGGCGTCTGCAGGGCGAGATAAATCCAAACTGGGTTGCACATTTGACATGGATAGGAACAGGGCATCTTGAAGCTCCCGCTCCTCCTGTTCGTCTGGCTCAGGCAGAGGCGGATATGAGAATCCAGGTGTAGAGGGGTCCTGCGATGCGGGTGCCTCCGGGGCGGGTGCACGGGAAGTCGAAGCAGGTTGAGGTGGTGCGACGTATGCTTCTGCTGTGTCCACCGTACTATCAGCAAACACCATTGAGCCCGAATTGCTGTCCATTTTGCCGGTGTCCTCTGTTGCTGCTGCGTCCTGGTTAGAACCTGCTACGCCCTTGTCTTCCGGGATGGCCCGTTCTGGGTTAATTCCACATTGGGCAGGAGTGGTATCTTCAGAGGTATTTCTTCTCCTTCCCTCCCCAGGGCTAGGGCTAGTGCGTCCTCGGCCAGAGAGCCTTCGACTAAGCTCGTCAATGTCTTGGCGGAACCGTGCACTTCGTCGGGTGGAGTGACGAATTCCGTCGAGAAGAGGTTGGAGCCTGGAGGGTGATGGTGTGGGTGTGGCGTTGGCTGAAACAGGCTGGAGGGAGGGAGGTTTCGGAGATGCTTCAGGTTGTCCTAATTGATGGCAGGGGTTAGAAAGAGCAACATAGGATGCGCGGGATACCTGCCTGGAATTGGTACATCAACTTTTCCTGCAGCCTGAACAGCACCAGGATACTCTTTCTGATCGTCCTCGGCAGTTGTGGAGACTGCAACATCGTTATTTTCCACCCCCTCAGCCATTAACAATGAATCATAGATGGCCTGCTGCAGCTCCTCGTCCTCTTCACCATGGTTCGCGTCGTGCGTGACATCGGGAGTCTCTCTGGTCTCGTTAGCCAATTCCAACGATTGCTGGATGGCGCTTTGCAGCTCCGCGTCCCGATTATGTTCAGCCTTGGGGTCAAACACAAGGATAGCGAAGTCATCCTGGGTGTTGGGAGGGGGTCCTTCGATGGGTGCGGGAGAAGGGGCAGGAGGGTCGACTGCCGCCTGAGGTTCTGGTTCTGGTTCTAATTCTGAATTTGTAGAAGGAAGCGCGGCTTCGTGTTCGATATTGGACGTTTTGTTGCTGGAGGAGGGACCATGAACTTCCACCGTCGGGAGATCATCCGCGGTCGACAGCACATTATCTACATCGTCCGCGAACACCTTTCGGACGCTTCGGCGTGGTTTGCGCGACTCTGTAGATATCGGCGTCCCCAACTTCGCGACCGGTTTCGGCACTGAAGTAGTTCTACCAACGATCTTGCGCGAAGGGACGGATTTGGGAGGAGGCATTGCGCGGTCATCATCGGAGCATAGGTCGATGACCTCTGTTGAAGAAGATACCTTGGCTTTGGGGCGGGGAGTGATCTGCGTCGAGTACCGTCGTCGTTTCGCCGGCCTTGCTTCATTTTCTGAGTCGGAAGAGAGTTCGATGACTTCGTTCGATGCAGCTAAAAATGTTGGTCTCGTTATCTTGAACGATGGGATGAAGTATGTGTGATTACAGACCCTTCGACTTCTTGTCAGAGGACTTTATTCTCTTCTTGGGGGATAATATAAGTTTAAGTTTGGCACTTCCTGTGGGACAGTTGAGCCATGAACACGTCATGAAAATGTGATGAAATGCGACCATTCTCAGGTAAAGTTACGTCTCTCTTCTTCTGCGCGGTTCCGGCCAACCATTTCGCCAGCCCCACGGTAGCGGGCGGTGTCTGATCGTCCTCAGGATCGGGACTGCGCTTGCGTTTCTTACTGGCGAGCACACCGGTATATGACCTTGTTCGATGAATTTCGACAGGGCTGGGAGGCACTGCTGGGTTTTGCAGAACTCGGCGGGCGCTTAACCTTCCAGGAATGACTACCGGTGGCAGCTTTTTGCTCCCTGAAGGAAGGATCGGTGTTTTCAAGATATTTTCAGTCGGCTGCGTCGATGGTCCTGGGCTCGCATTCTCTTGACGGACGCGGTTCCTTGGAGTATCGATCTGTGTTAGTTTTTGTCGCCAAACTTCTCGGGTGGGAGAGGTCCTGTGGACTTCAGTTGATGGTCCTGGACTCGCGTTTCGCTGCACAGACCGGTGAGTACTTTGCCTCGGGGGAACGATGTCGACGTCCAGTGCCGGTTTTTTTCGCGAAATCTCCCTGGGGGCAGGCGGGACCGAGATGTCGGCGGAGTTGCTGGAGGTGGCTATGATATTGGGATCAGTACATGACACTTTGGCACGAGTAACTCGTGGACCCACCTGGGGTCTTGTCATCAGTTTTCTTCTTTTTCTTGGATGGCTTCTTTGTAGTGATGTTCACTGCGGGAGCCTTGCGCTTTTTTGCTGCCTCGTCCAGCATATTCGGCAACGGTGAGGATTGACGGGTCTTGGACGGGTCCTGAGTATGTCCGAGTTAGGTCAGAGCTGAAACTAGATGGCTGGGATCGACGACGAGAAATACCTTCAAGCACTGTTTACGTCCGCTTGGGAGATACTGCCCATCGAGGAGCCATGTAACTCAACCCACTTTACTGGCGGTGACCCTGATTACGTCAGCACCCCATTCGAGGAAATGCAATCAACCTGTTCATCTCCCATTGGATTGAACCTGACAATCATATATTTCAAGGTAGCATCGATTTATCAAACCGACAGCGAGACGCGACGTCGAAGTTCAGATAAATTTTTGATAAATTTAGTGCCAAACACGTGCTGATATTGCATTTTGCGAGGGGTCGGATTGCGTGAGTCCGCAACTCGAAGACGTCTAGACCATGGAAGCTGGTACTAGTCCCTTGTCCCCAATACCCCATCGTATGCCCCGTGGCATCTTCGCTTCCCAAAATCCTTTCTAATGAACTCTGGTGTAGCTTCACTCAGTCGCGACCTCCAATCCGATGCGTCGGTCCCTACCCTCCTCCATTCCCTTCATGAACTTCGTAGTTCTGTCCTGAGTCTCGCCGCAAACAAAGAGTACATTTTCTCGGGCAGCCAGACGCAAGATATCTCTGTAAATGCTTTTTCGTCTTAAGTTTATTGTATTGACGCCTGGCCAGGTATGGGATAAGAAGACATTTACGCTTAAATGCACCCTTCAAGGCCATACAGGGAGCGTCTTGGCTTTGGAGATTGCAAAGGAAAAGGATTGGCTCTTCAGCTCATCGGGTATGTTCCACGTGTTCACGATCCCTTCGATTATTGACGCGTTCCAGGGGACAGCACCATACGTGTACGTTCAAAGAAGGTACTCAAAATACCGTTTCTTCCTAACATCTCGTAGGTTTGGTCAACAGTCGACCTCACTCCCATCTACGTCCTGGACCCGTACCTAGAAACCGGCGCTGGCGACCTATTTTCCCTTGCATGGTCGCCCACCCTTCAAACCGTCTACATCGGCTGCCAGAATACGTCTCTGCAATGGTACGACTTCCGCTGCATCCCGCTGCCGGCGTCCCCCACGGGCTCCTCACCGCGCCCGCCTTCCTCCTCTATTACCGACCTCGCAGCGTTGGCATCTGGCACCTCTACGCCTACCACAGTAACACGCAAGGTCCACAAATTCTTCGACAGCTACCCGCAGTACGAGCGCAAGCCCGCGGATATCCATGCGCGGAACGGTACTAGCGGTGCAAGCAGTCCAAGCTCCGAACATCATGTCGTTGCGCCTCACTTGAGCATTCCGGCCGTCAATGTGATCGACTCGGCCCATTATGGGTACATCTACTGCATGGCGATACTGGATGGGAAGGACTCGGTGCGGCTTGCAACGGGGAGTGGGGATGAGGCTGTCAAAGTGTGTCCTGTCTAAAGCTGGTATGAACGCGAGTTAACGCGGCTATAGTTGTGGGATTGTACCGAGAAGGGACCGGTGTTCGTTCATGAGTTCCAATGTACCCATGGCGCAGTGCTTGCCCTTGTCGCTCAGGGTGAGACCATATATGCGGGCTGCCAGGACGGATGTGTGAAGGTATTGGATCTGGAGACGAAGACGCTCGTGAGGACGATCATCATTCAGGAGGTGTGTGTTTTTCAGCATGTCGGATATATGTATTAAGCCATCTCTAGAGCGTCGATATTCTGTCCATATCCCTGATCGATTCAGACTTGTACACGTGCTCCGCAGACGGATGGATAAAGGTGATTCCCACTCTTTCGTTGTATATATCTTGGCGTCTAACCAACCTCCCAGCGGTGGTCCGCGTCCTTCGATTGTACGGCGTCTTGGAAGGCGCATGATGGCATCGTCCTCTCCTCTACCATCGATCATCGCAACGGGACTCAGGACAGCGGGTACCAGCTCGTCACAGGCGGAAACGACAACTACATCAAGGTACGCATGCCATATCCCTACGACGTCCAGTACAGTACATATCATTGACATCGTTCAAGATCTGGGAGATAACGTCGCCGAAACCACGCAGGGACGCCTCGCAGTGCGAGCAGGTCTCTAGGGTTCTCCCAACCGTCGATAACCAGCCGATCATTGGTGAATCGGCTCTTGTATCACTTCCATGTTCCAATGCTGATGTTAGCTTGGACTCTCAGACACCCTGACATACGCACTCTCGAAATTCGTTTCGATCCCGAGCGTCAGCTCCAACCCCGCGCATACGGAAGACTGCAGACAAGCAGCCATATGGCTCAAGAAATGCCTCGGCCAACTGGGCGCGCACACCTCCCTGGTCAGTTTCAATTCATTTTACCTTGACGAGATTCCCCTAACAGCTAAATATACTATTTAGCTCCCAACTGGAGAAGGCAAGAACCCCCTCGTCCTCGGAACCTTCCAGGGGACGAAGAACGACCGGCCGAAGCCCCGCGTCCTTTTCTATGGGTCCGTATCAACCTCAGACCTAGCCCTTTCGTTTCTACACACGCTTACACCCCTTTAACAGCCACTACGACGTAATACCTGCTCCTGTAGATGGCTGGGACTCGGACCCCTTCACATTAACAGGGCGTAACGGGTACCTCTACGGGCGCGGCGTCACGGACGATAAGGGCCCAATCATCGCGACCGCGTGCGCCGCGGCGGAGCTGCTTTCTCGTCGCGCTTTAGGACTCGACCTCGTGTTCCTTATCGAGGGTGAGGAGGAGTGTGGGAGCACAGGGTTCGGGGCGGCTGTGAGGAAGTACAAGGTGCGCTCCGGCTGCGGTGTTTCTATGGATGCTGAGTCTGCGATTCTGACTCACGGTGACGATGATTTTGCTAGGATGAGATTGGTGAGATTGATGCGATTTTGGTGAGCAATTCTACGTGGATTGGGGAGGATAAGCCTTGTATCACGTATGGCTTGAGGGGAGTGGTGCACTGCGCGCTTGAGGTCAGTAATTAGTTTCTGCGGTTGGAGCCCTCAAGTGATATAGGTACCGGCGATATGAACAGATATCGAGCGACTTCCCGGATCTCCACTCTGGTATCGAAGGAGGCGCTGTCGTGGAGCCGATGTTTGACATGTCAGCTTTTCCACTCATGCTTGAAACCAATGTTGCTTGCTCAATCGCATGGTTCATAGGGTGCAACTACTTGCGACACTTACAGATGCCCAGCGGAGAGCCCAGATTCCCGGCTTCTGTACGTTTGTTATTACGAATGCTCTGAAACGAACCGAGCTCATAGCCATTGTCAGACGACCACGTCCGACCGCAAACGGAGGAGGAAAGAGACTTGTACAAACTCCTATCCGCTATCACACAGCGGCCTGCCGCATCCCTCTCATCGCGATGGCGCGAGCCGTCTTTGACTCTCCACACTATTGAAATATCGGGTCCAAAGAGTTTGTGCATCGCCACCTGATTTTCCTCACGACTCATCCTCGTGTTATATCACAGATGGTACTGTCATCCCTGGGCTTGTCAAATCGCAAGTGTCTGTACGCATCGTCCCTGACCAAGACCTGGACACAATTGTGAAGGCGCTTTGCGCCCACCTTGAAAGCTCCTTCGAGAGTTTACAATCCCCAAACAAGCTCAAGGTGAAAATTCGTTCTCGTTCTTGATACATTTTCCTGGCTCATCCCTTGATACCTTCTAGATCAAAGTAGAACACACCGCTGACTGGTGGCTCGGCAACCTCGATGATCACTGGTTTAAGGCCCTTGAAAGCGCCGTTCAGGATGTTTGGGGCGTGGCACCACTCCGGATCAGGGAAGGAGGGGTAAGCCATCTGGTCTCGGTGTTCACCGTATGCGCTGAATACTCACGGTTACATTGACAGTCCATTCCATCTGTGCCGTACCTGGAGAAAGAGTTCGGGTGTCACGCACTGCATCTACCAATGGGACAAGGCTCGGTAAGCCGCGGCGCTATTTGACAATGACAGCCGATATTGAAGGGCTGTATGTTTGCGTAGGACCAAGCTCATCTACCGAACGAGCGAATCTCGTTGGAGAACCTTTACAAGGGCAAGATGGTCGTGGAGCAGTTCCTACTCAATATCGTGGAAAGATATGTACCCAACGTGTGCCAGTGACTTGCCAATCCATTTCCACATAGTTGTTTGTCCCTTGCATACTGTGTCTCTTGTTGATTGCTTTCGGTAACTCGCTATGGTCGCTGTATATACGCTGTACTGTATGGTTTTCTTACATAATAACATCTACTTCTTCAAACCCGTCCCAGAACGCTGCAGAACGATTTCAGAGTCTTCCCCTTTCAGAACAGCCCAGGGCACGGTGTCCTGTGGATTCTTGCAGATGCAAGTTGCGAAATCGTAATGATACCCTTGGTATTTTTAGCTTCTTGATAGCTTACTCATATACATCTTTTTCTTACTGTTTAGATTAGCCTTTCGTCAGCCGTAGATTATCTTGTTACAACTTACGATACGGAATTCAATCGTTTTGCCCATCATCGTACCCCCGTCCGAGTATCTCAACAGAGTGGAGCATCTAGACAATACTGCATGATGGATACTTTGTCTTATTGCCTCTATGCCAAGCAGGCAATGTGCTGGTACACACAATTAGAGGTTGGAACATGTTATAATTTGATGTGGCGCACTGTGGCTTGCAGCACAGCCACCTCGTTCTTCCTAAAGCGGAATTCTTTGCCCAATACTTAGTAACGGACGGTACCATCGACACCGTCAAAACACCTGTGAAGGGGTGAGCACCGCCGCGTTCTGTAAACTTGAATGTGGGTTCAACGTTGAATCATTCTGTTGGAACTAGATTACACGAAACATGGCTGTTCTAGAGATGTGGTGTATCGCATCAAGTTGTGTATCGTATAGAGCCCATGTATATTATACGTGTATAGATTAAGACCATGCGTGGCATATCCCCATGATCGATACATAAAACCAATAAGGTAAAAGGAGAAAGAGAATATGCCTGTAGATGTTGAAAGAGCCCAGTATGACCACCCAGTAATATCAGTCCCATATAAATCACCTTCGCAACCAACCTCCTGCTTCCCAATTACCTCCCTGGCGGTAAAGATCACTCTGTCTCTGAGACAGCTCCGTCACACCTCTTAAAATCACACCGAGCCTGCGGAAATCGATGGGCTTCAAGATCCAACCATCCATCCCACAATCAAGGAGCTCAGCGCGTTGAGTCTCAAGGAGAGATGCGGATACAGCAAAGATGGGTAGCCGGCCGTTCAAATAATGCGAAAGCTCTTGCTGTGGTATATGCGCGGCGGATTTCTCAACCTCTCGAATTTTCCGTGTCGCATCAAACCCATTCAGGATGGGCATTCTATATAATGTATCAGATAATTCAAGTGCCTCGTCAAAAAGGAACTGACTGTATATCCATCAACACAGCGTCGAAGGCTCGATCAGATTTGACCTTGTCGAGGGCCTCCTGGCCATTGGTGGTATTTATCACGGTATGACCGTCTAATGCCAATCGCTTCGCGAGAATTTTCCGATTGATGTCGTTGTCCTATAGATGACGTCAATCAGTGGTGCCACAGCCAGGCCAGCAATCGTACCTCTACGATGAGGATCCTCAGGCGTGGGTGTTCAGCGGTTGGCAACACTATGGACGTCGGATCGGACACCATACTGGTGTAAGCATTGGCCACTTTCACGGGTCGCGAAGCTCCATTGGCCGTTTCTACGCCTGATTGAGGGTGCGTTGTGTGCGGTGACTCTTCAATTGAAAGCCTGTTAGGCCAAGGTGAGGGGGTGGGTTCAGCTGAGCTGTAATTGACCATAGCCCCAACGCGGCCGCTAGATTTCCCCGAATAATCTGAGCTTTGCCGACGAGGATGAACAAATGGGGATGTGGTCCCCCCATAGCCAGCAGAAGCCATTGATAGCGAGGGTGAAGGGTGGCTCGCAGAGCGCGAAAGTGGGATGAGGAAGGAAAATTGGCTGCCCTGATCCACCGTTGAGCCCACCCTAAGTTGGCCGCCCAACTGTTCCACGATCCGAGCCACCACAGCAAGACCAAGTCCTGTAGAATGTCAGTTTTGTGGAGTAATGGCTGAACGGAATAAGCCTCACCGACTCCAGAAGCCCCAGGTGTTTTTGGTTCCGAGGATTCAACCTGCTCAAACTCTCGGAAAATATACTCGAGCCTTTCTACAGGTATGCCGCAACCTGTATCTGCCACGACGATATCGACAACTGTCTCATGGGGACTCCGCAGCCCTTCTGGTTCGCTGAAGGGTGTACAGCTTACTGTTATGGAACCCCTTGTCGTATATTTCACTGGGAAAGTTAAGTCGAAGAAAGCTTGAATGAACAATAGACGTACGAGAGTTCGCGGTCAGATTTTGAACAACAGTTTGAATTTTTTTGGCATCTCCGACAACCGTCCTAGGACTTAGGTCAAGATCCAAATGGAAAGCAAGACCCCGACGTTCTGCCTCTCTACGATATAGATGTGTGGCTTTTTCTATCGTTTCTCGGAGGTCAAAAGGTTCGTTGAAGGATGTCTCCCTCCCGCTTTCGAGCCGTGTCAAATCCTGAAAGGTATTGAGAAAACATCGGCAAACCTGAGAAAAGAGAGCGCACGAGAAGATCATTGATTGTAAATAGTAAGCTCTAGAAGCAAACGTGAGATCTATATACGTTATGGGAGTCTGTTCAATTTACCTTTGAAGCAGCGTGAGAACGGCTCAAATTTTCTCTGGCCTCTTTATCCAGAGGCCCATCGAGCGCCATCTCTAAATAGCTAAATCAAGATGAATGATTGTCAACAACTCTGTGCGGTAGAAGAGACTTACTTGATAATATGATTAAGTGGCGTTCGAACTATGTGATCTATGCTAAGCTGGGATACTTGGGTGGCGAGCAACAAAATGATCTCACCCTCATGACTAGCATTCGACAGCAAGAGTTCTGTCAGTTTTGTCGTCTGCAAAGCACTCTCCCTCTGCCGCCAGACCTCTATGAACTAAAAGAGGGTCTTCAACATATTAGTGACGACAGGGGGGTTCAAACACACCTTTCCGTAGACTAAAGCAAGCACCCCTGCAGTCTCCAGTTGTTCGTCTGTCCAAGTTCGGCTTCGACCAGCAACGATCTCGGTCCAGGTTTTGAAGGATTTCCGGGGCTCTAGCAAGGAGCCTGCTTCACGCCCATCCTTATAAGGCTTCCCCGCCCATCTGACTTCCCGGGGTTGTCCCTTGCGCAAGAAGGCGATGAAATCGGTGCCTTTGCTCGAAAGGGGGACAAGGAGGAGCCCCGCAATAATTTGGAAACCTAAATATAACAGATGTCGTAAGGGACTTCTGTGGCCTAAAGAGCGAATAACGAACCTGCTGTGAGCTGAAGATCCGGGAAATCTTTCGTGACAGCTTCGGATGCTTGGATAGTGCTAGACTACCGTCATTTCAAAGTAAAGGTATAACATACGCAAGAACGTACTCAAACTTCTTCAGCCTCAGATACTCTGCCATGACAAGGATCTCCTGGCCATGCTGATTGGGTCCTAGAATCTTGGCGCCTTCTCCGATCACCAAGACACCGTAATCCGCATCGAACAAACCTAGAAGATCGTCGGCATTACTAACAATGTATCCAGTCTGTTACGTTAGAAGGAAAGATATAAGCCCATGCGTGAATGTCATTCTACACGAAAATACTTGCCGGATGTTGATCGGACACCATGTTGTTGATCTAAAAGAACCTGTCATAGTAAGAGGAAAGTAGGCGAAGGCAGCGACGTACCAGTTTCCTTGTATGCAATCGCTGGGCGTAGCTTAATCGTTCAACGCCCCTCGATATAGCCTGGCTCAGAAGCCGGAGCATTTCTCTAACAGCAAAAGAAACGCGCATTCCACGTGAACCATACGAATGACATGCTATTAGGCCCCATAAGTTGCCAAACGCCATGATCGACTATGATAATGTCATGTCAATGCTCAAGGTGTGTAACATAAGAAGACTCACGATCGACATGGACGCCCGCACCCCCATGTTAGCAAGATCTAGGCAAATGCAATAAGCACCTAATGAAGATATAAAGGCGTACTGAAGTACATTTAATGTGAATAGGACTCATTGCGCGGAGGTAGCAATGGGTCATATCCTATCGTGAGAGTGGAAATCGTAAGAACTCATCATTAACTGTGTGGATTAACTCACGAGAGGTGTTTCAAGATCTTCCTTACTCCTGACGACGATGCAAGCGGTAGGCTGCGAGCGGTCATACATGATACGCACTTTGTCTGCGATTTTGAAGTGAGTACTCACTCTTCTCGGAACGACATAGTAGTGGGCTTACTAATAGCATACAGAGCTCTCGCCTTGATATCAAATGAGCCATATTTCTCAAAGTGATGAAAAGACTCGTACCTGGGCAGGAATGTCTGACGCAGGAAAGTGCAAGCCCACGTACAAATCTTTTGTCTGACTCCAATCCACAAGCTCAGCCACGACCTCTCCATTCCATCCCTCGTCGAATTGATACACCATCACCCGATGAAACCGGGTTAGGTCCTTCAGCACCCCTACTACAACCTTGAAGAACATATCCAAAGACTCCACATTCCCCAGTTGCTCAGTGATCTGGCCAACGATAGCAAACATGTCCATCGTTCCAACACCGATGTTCTCACTTCCTCTCCTCTGCCATCTGCGCTGTGATCTCCTGCGTGATGAGGAGACCGGAAGATCTTCAGTGGGAGAGATAGCACTGGCGGTTTTGGTCCTTCGTAAGCGCTCCAAAGCTGGAAGAGGCTTCGAATAACTGGTTGTGCTCTCCAGTATATCTTCTGCGCTGGGCAGCCAGTTATCTTCTCCTTCCAAACCCGTATCACTTGAAGCTGGATCTGTTAGAGAGGCAGAAGATGTCCTGGATGGATCATGATTCGATGGCAAAGGTACTCGATCAATACCCAGGTCCATGGATCCGCCTACTGTTGTGATACTAGCAGGAGAAGACGGTGAAGACGTCACTTTCTCCACCGATACAGGAGGATAGAGGGGATTGAGTGTATCCTTCTCCCATTCGAACTCCATGATGACCAAGTCAGAAGTCGGTGAACGATCACTGGCAATGTTTGTTCGATGGATAGCACACCAACATGTCCACGAGCAACGACCATTGTCAGACTCTGGAGTCCCAGTTCCGGGTGCTCCCCAACCTGAGAGTAAAAAGACTTGCAGGCCGTCATCCTCTTCATTGCCCAAATCGCTGAGATATTGAATTTTATCCCATAGGAGGTCCGCCTGCGTTTCTGGGAGTGTGTCCGTGAAGCATTCAAGTGAAAACAGGAAGTGAGGAGAAAGTCCAAGGAGGTCCGTCGAGTTCTAGCGAACAATAAATTGAATCACAGACCAAAATCGGACATCGACTGCCATACCTCTGAAACTTGTCGAACTACTAGCGCATCCTCCGTCTCCTTGACAGCGATCAACACGCCATAGGCCTGAACTGAACCAGGCGTACGGATAGGCTACGAAAATTCAATAGATTCCTCGATCTCAATGTGTGTGCTCTCACCTCGTCCTCACACCGCTGGAAATCTCCTTCACGGCCAACAATAACATGGTGTCCTTTTTCATCCTCCAGGTGCTCAAACCTAACATTGACAAGCGGTTCCGAAATCGTGCTGCTCCTACTGAAATACGAGCCAGAGTGCGACAATGAGTGCCCTGAGCCTGGCGCTTTAGGAGATGGATTGACCGACGGTTCTCGGTCTACTGCGGCCGCGGATGAAGGTAAATAGGGTCCCGTAATTAAGTCCTCGCCGGGTTTCTCTTTAGGAGAAGAAGGGGGTACGGCCAACGGGGGAAGGTGAACAAGTCCGTACTCAGATGGATTGAACGGAAGGTCGCCACTCCCCGAGCAGATTTCGACAATTGGCGGTGGGCTATCAGTCGAATCCACGAGCTCTAACGTATCCCTTGAGTTAAAGATTTCACAATACCCAAGAGGTGGCTGGGAGATGGAAGATGGGTGATAAGTGGACAGGATCGAGAGCTCGCTTGAAAAAGATTGAGACACAAGGAAGTCCTCTGCGGCACGGTGTTTGGAATTAAAAGCATTTTTGGCGCTAGCGTTGGAGTGGTGTCGTCTCGAGGAGTCGTGAATATATTCGACACCATTTGATATAATATCTGGAGCTCGACAACGCGATGAAGATCGCGTTGAAGCAACCCTGCCACGATCAGGAAGCGTATCAGTCTCCGTCTTTGAGCTCCTATTGGACGAGGCTTCCTTTGTGGGCGTGGTCTGAGGTTGCTGGGATGTCCTAAGAGATCGGGCTGCCTGAGCTGGGTTCATCATATCGTCAGTTGATGGCTGGGCGGAGATTGACCTGTTGGTATCTGCGGCAGGCTGAATTAGGCCATTCAGGAGGGACCTCACTGGGTAAACATAAGACTGGGAGGATTGTCTCTTCAAGGAGGCTTGAGATGATCCAGGTGTATCTGTAGCTGGTAGATAATCGATATCAGCCATCTAGAATGGCTCTGCAGTACAGTGCAGGGCAACGTGAACTTCCAAGCCTCCTCTAAGGCTTGGCTCACAAAAGTCACGTGTACTAATCAAGCGGTCACCGCGGTGCGCGCGCCGCGTAAGCCTCAAAATTGAAGCCTCTTGAGTACGTATCAGAAGGCCCTGCCACGCGCGTCACCCAGAACCAGGTGTGCAGACAGCCCGAACGCACACTTCTGACCTTGCCTGACGGTGCAAGGTTAGAAATGATTTTTCGATAGCCCAACAGGAGACTTTGGCACCTCCTTTATTCAGTTCAGATTGAACGAAGTTCTAATGAAATCTTGCACCCCTTCCTGCACACCCAAGTAATCATGTCCTCCTGCCAATGTCTTCACAAATAGAACCTTCCTCCCGTCCTGTTCAAACTTCTCGACAGTCCCAAAATTTGGCAGCTCCCTAGTCGTAACAATCTCACCCCGCTGTGCAGTCCATGCTTCGCGTTGTTCCCAAAAATTGCTCCATGCATCTTTTGAAATCGTCAAACCTTCTGGAAGGGCAACGGGAGGCAAGTAAGGCTCGAGGAAAGCATTGAAAAGAACCTGCGAGTGAGTATACGGAATGTCCCAGTCATTTTCGGCATGTGCGATTAGAACAGAGCTCTTGATTCTCTATTGATTCTAGTCAATTAGATTCGTCATACTATCGTGTCGGTCAACGAACCGGCACAGCGCCCAGAGTGTCAAACTTATGCGTCAAAGCCCATGTCACCAATTCTACAGAGCATGAGCCAAAAGAACTAGTGGTAGGGGAGATGTTGAACTTACCTGGGACATAAGGAATCATGGCCAAAGGTTTCATAAGAGGTACTAAGCCAAAGATGTGATATGTATTCAACACCTCTCGGATGCTTGAGAATGGCTTGTTTCGTCATGTTAGGCGATGCCTCTCCAGATTATCCTACCAACGTACCGAAAGCAACACAACACCGCGGGGCTTGAGCCCATCGTCGGACAGCTGGGCGGCAAGTTGTGACACCACTCCGGTTCCAAGACTGTGTCCGACAAGGAGAATATCGTCCTCTTTTGCACCTTGCGCAAGCAACCAGTCCCATGCAGCTCGAGCGTCTTGAATTAGGCCAGGTTCGCTCGGATTCCCTGTGCTGTCAGCGAATCCTCGATAGTCGATAGCGAGAACATTAGCTGCAAAGCGCGATGAATAGGCCTCGTAATGCAAGACGCGGGCACTAAATGCTCTCGTTGCAGCATTCCCGTGAAAGAATAGAACAGTGGGGTGACGTTTGAGCGCTAGAGGTACATGGGTATCGAGTTCTGAGGGTATCTCGGGAAGTGACTGGTAATACTGATCCGAAAGGATGAACCATGCCCCAAGGGTCTCGTTGTCCGGCGTCTTGATGTGGAAATTCAATGTTTTGTTGGCTATAGTAGTGGTTTAGATGTGTAACGATGTCACCGGAATGATGAACTCACGAGAGAGACCGTATCTCTCAGGAATGTCAAATTTCGCGAACAGAGGGAGGCGAATTGCGTTCATGTACAAGGTGCTAGAATTCACCGATTGATATGAGTTCCGTTCTACAATTCGAAGCAAAGAAACGGACTTGGATTGAAAGAAAGGCGTAGTCAAGAGCCCGACCGTGCCAAGGTACAGACCGCCGAAAATGACGAGACCAAGCCGTGCACGTTGGAGAAATGTTTTCATCGGTATTAGAATGTGATGATCTAGGTGCAAGAGACAAAGAACAGGGGAAACCTGCGCAGCACCTAGGCCAATTTAGGAGAACTGACTGGTGTCTTGGGAAGCTGTGTACTACCTACGCGACTGATGGTAGAAAAGTTCCAGCCAGAAAAGGAAGGAGCCGAGTTGCCGAGTACAATTCCTTGTGATGTGCTTGAACAACTTGGCAATTTCGACGACATGGACGCGCCGCCTTCATTTATTTTCGACCTCATACAGCTCCTTTAGCTCGGCGCCCGTAAGTGCGCCTTTCTTGCGCTTTTTAATGGCTCCGTTAGTGGGTTGACGCGTCTGCCAAGTCTGTAAGTTGTAGCGGTTTGACTTGGGTTTGACGCAAGTTTGACGCATCGCGAGCCTGGGAACAAATAATTCGATATTTTTTGCCTAGAGACTTGATCTGTGGCACTCAGGAAGGCATTGGCGCTTTCTCTGAATTTCACAATAGTACTAAGCTGTACCAAGTCGCGCCAAAGTCGCGCAGTGGGCGTACGGAAACGGCAGAACCAAGACAATGGGCCTTACATAACGATCACCCAAAAATGGATGATCGAAAAGTGATGGGGCTCTTGACAGAAAAGTTTTGGGGGCACTG